>JASAMY010000495.1:0-162694 GCA_030248085.1 Paralinhomoeus sp. GSCO2_6
CAGCCATGCCAAAACGACGCAAACGTCCATCAACTCATATCTCATCTCTCTCAGACGTTGTCATTGCCCATGTCCATGGACCTGAAACAGCTAAAGTTCCTGCCGAATCAATTAGTCCCCTGCTAAAACTGTTGCAATGTTGGTTGTTGATGATGTACAGTTGGTGATGTCGATGTGTAGGCGAGAGGCACATATATACGTACTACAATCCTGCTCCATTCCCTTCCGGCATTCCACCCAATGATGAACTGTTCGTATAGCATTTGTGTAGTGCCCTAATGCTTGCGTGAGTGCTGCGTGCGTGCGTGCGTGCGTGCGTGCGTGCGTGCGTGCGTGCGTGCGTGCGCGCGTGTGTCTGTGCACGTGTACGTGCGTGTGTGCATGCGTGCATGTGTACGCAAGTGCGCGCGTACATGCGTGCGTACGTGCATGTGCATGGGGTTCCATAGGGCGTGTGCTAATTTCTCGCACTCAATCTATGTAAATGTCAGTCAGTTCCAAGTTGGGATTTCCCCCTCCAATTTCCCTCCTTGGGAGCACAAAAATCGCCGAATATGTGACTTGTTGCTGTGCTTGGTTCGGATTTTATACATGGTTTGTTCAAAGTGGAGTTGATCAGCTGCAATGCGGAAGTGGCTAGAAATCAGTGGGGGTATATGCCTTAATACCACTTCTTTTCAAACTGGACTTCAACAATAGAGTGTCACATATTCTCCTTTTCCCTTCCTTTTTTTGCAGCCCCCTGCAAATTTTTCCTTAATACAGTGTTTTTTCGAAAGATGAAGGGGTTTCTGTAATTCAACGCATGCAAGCATGCACGCATGGCGCACACAC
This sequence comes from Paralinhomoeus sp. GSCO2_6, assembly GCA_030248085.1. NCBI lineage: Eukaryota > Metazoa > Nematoda > Chromadorea > Monhysterida > Linhomoeidae > Paralinhomoeus > Paralinhomoeus sp. GSCO2_6. The sequence goes on from JASAMY010000495.1 coordinate 835, forward strand.
AAACGCACGCACGCGCGCACGCGCATGTACGCACGCACGCACGCACATATGCACACAGACGTTCACTGACATAGGTTCACACACAATGTACCTGTGACTGAATCGAACAAGGCAAAATTGAAGTAAAGCAAAGTACCAACAGCCTAGCAGACATACATGCGTGCATGCACATGCAGTTGTGCTATATTGCTGCGTCAGAACATAGTGATGTAAAGTATGGAAATGATCACCATGACTAGGCGGTCAACTTTTGTGTTTTTGCCAAAGTGATCGGACCTACCCACATCAAGTTTCTTGCGAAGCAGCCCATTTGTTGGTGTGCGTGCGTGCGTGCACATCTGTAGTGCCATATTGGTTCATCGGAGCATAGCGGTGTAAAGAATCAAAATGATCGGCACGTGCAGGCGGTCAACTTTTGTGTTTTGGCCAAAGTGATCCGACCTACCCATATCGATATTTATCGATTATCCCGGAAGTGAAAATATTTTGGTGCGTCGGATCGTGTTGACTTCAAGGAATGAAATGTTCTACATCAAAGGGCGATCAACTTTATTATTGATGTTTAGGCCATTCGACCTAACCACACCGACATATCGCCACTTTCCGTTAACGATATAATGGGGGGAGGTATTTTGGTGCGTCCAATTTGGTCCAATTGTTGAAAGTAACACAAGTCATGTCATGGCGACCAACTTTCTCCTTTACAGCGAAGCGCTGCGATGTACCGTTAAAGCGCCTATAGGGCACAAAATTTGTGGCCCATTTCCAAGAAAATCAATCGATAATCGGATAAAATCGGCAATATCTCGAGATCGGAAAGCAGTGCACACAAATCCTTTGGCATGCAACATTGCCATCACTAGCCGGCTACACATACCAAGTTTCATCGAGATAGGCCCTGGCGTTCGCGAGCGGCACTCCAAAAACCTGGCGGAGAACATGAAAAAAAAGCCGCAAAATTGGAACATTTTTGGAACTATTGACCCCTTACAGTAAAGCGAGGAAACGCGTTATGGCGCATTCGATGCCCCAGAAGAAGGCGGTTCATTTGCGCCATAACGCGCCGAAATCCGTTCAGGCAATCAAAAGTTATAGGCGATCGAAAATTCAAAAAGCCGCATTGAGAAGTCGTCACATATTAGGGTTGTACGCTGACGCGTACACCCTGATTCTTCGTCGTCACATATGTTCGTCGTCAGTTGCCGCGTGTCGCACATTCCACCCAGCTACGTGTAACACACTTGCCTCGAATTGCTAGTCACTGTCATGTATCCAAATACAACTTAGTATAGCGTAGTTCATTAGTGCACTACACACATCGATCTTCGTTTCGAGAATATGGCTTTGCTACTCTCGCTCGTATCTCTCAGGTCTCATTGTTTTAATTACAGAAGCCTGGAATTTTAATTTCATAGAAGAACGCCGGTTAAATCTGCATAAACGACTCTTCCTTCATACGAATTTGTCTTGAAATGTTTGGTTGTAGGGCAGGAAAATGAGGTCATATTCTGGGGGGTGGGGAGGGTTGGGGAAGGCGGTTTGGGGGAGTTGGAAAAATTCTGCGGGGCCCCCAACCCCCCCCCCCCCCCGCCAGTTACAGGTATGAATGAGGTGTCTCCACTAATAAATATCATCAGCGTTATCAGATCATGACGGTTGGCCTTCGATTTTCTCTAGTCAACCTATACTTTCTAGCATACCTGTAACTGGTTGGGGTTTGGGGGTCCCTCCCACCACGTGCTGATTTTGACCCTTCCCACACCCTCCCCAGCCGTCCCCCCAGGTTTCCCTGAATACCCACCTAGCCTCCCCCCAGACTTCGGCAACTGTCTACTACTTACTTTAATGAAAAATAAATGTGTTTTGTACAGTGTTTTTTACCAAAAAATTGACAAAAGTACCTATATTGCGTTATTTACAGTGTATTTTGACTAAAAAGTTCCTATTTTCAGCTTTTTACAGTGCATTTTTGATTAAAAATCGACTAAGAATTTCCTATTTTTCCTTCCCAGACACCCCCCCCCCTTTCCTTCCTCCAGTTTTCACCCCCCCCCCCACCACCCCCTCCAGAAAGTGCCCGAACCCTCCCCCCCCCAAGGTCAATTCCCGGTTACAGGTATGCTTTCTAGTACCATGCAATGCAAATGTCATAGTACGCATGTAAGGGTAATCGCTTGAGATTAAGCATGAGGATCACTTCTTAGCATACATGCATGTACATATGATTCGAGTGCATGCTGTAGCTGAACTGTTGGCTTTCCTTGCCTGTCTCATCGCATTCTCGGCAGCCTTGCTGTATGTAGGATTTGACGTACCGTATCTTTGCCGGGGGGGGGGGGTCGCCCAGAGATCAGAGAATGCTCTGTCAGTGCACTGTACTCGTCTTCAACATTGTTTATGTCACCACGCTGATAACGAAGGCGCTTTGATTCAATTTCTCTGGACGCCATGTTCGAGTTGAATTGGTTCAATCGGGGTCGCTGGATTTGCGAGAGGCCATCTGGAATAGCGTGAATGGTCAAGGCACGTTCACTGAGTAGTGGCCAGGGACAACGGGCAGTAACAGCGCCGTCTTTCCCGTCCGGCGCCGCGGCGCCTGTTCGACAGTGCGCGGCCACTTAGCGGCAGCAAGCAGCCAAGCATCCTGTAACCGAGAAGGAAGGAAGGAAGCGACGCGTGGCCGGCCGGCAATCATTTACTTTGCCTTTGTCTCGCGCTGTGTGTCAATTGACAGCTGACGCAGGGACGGACCCTGCTCGTCCCTGAGCTCGAGAAGGGGGCGGGCAGCGGCTCCTCGAGTGGCGCTTGCTTGGCAAGGCAAGCGGCGCCAGCTGGAGTCGACCGAGGGCCTTGTTGTCACGATTGCTGAGGAGGGCGCATGAGGCAATGGAATCAGAAACCGCGCAAGCAGCAGCGGAGCGCTTGCGGGAAGGCGCTCGGCTGGAACGGAGCGCCGCCACGCGGGGCGGATTGGCGCGCGAGGGGCGGGGCCCCCTTAAGCTCGCGAGCCCGCCCGAGGGGCTGTCGTTAGCGCCGACTACTGTAGGCTCAGCCGGCGTGGGAACTTGTCGCATCTGTCGCGAGCGTGCGTCGTCGTCGTCGGCGCACTCAATCTTCGACCCGGCCCACCCGCTCGCTCGTCCATCTCGCAATCCAACACCTTCAGTGGCTGGCTGGCGGACCGGCGCACCGGCCAGCCGGTGTCGACGCGAACGAGCCGGCCTCGGTTCTTCTCCTGCCCCTCCCCCCTCCCGACGCAAAACTCGGGCGAGCCCGCTTCGTCGCGCCATTTGACAGCGATCTCCATATTCGTCGGCGTGATAAATGCGATTGCGACTCTTGTCCGCGACGCTAAGTGGTTCCCTGGCCAGGTTGAAAAGCCTCTCCGTCAATAATTCAAGCGGGCCGGCGCGAGAACGTTCCCGCGAAAACTTTTCTGAAAGAGAATCGCGCTGAATTGGAATTGATGAGATTGCGCGGTGCGGGGTGGCTGCGTGCCGGCGCCATCGGTCGGCGTCTTCGCTGTCCCCCCGGCTCTGGCGGCCGGACAGTCCAAAGCCGACGTTCGGACGACGTCGGCGGGAGGCGAACCGTTGGCCGGGCGAGCGGCGCGCGAGAGGCGCGCGCCGCTTGCGCCAGCGCCTGCGTTCCCACGCCCCGCGCGCGTCCGCTTTCCCACACTCGGCGGTGGCGGTTGCGCGGCGCGGCGCCGATTGGCCCTTTAGTCGTCTGTCCGCCTTGCTTTCGCACCGCCGCCCGCCAGCCAACTATCTGGCACGACGACGGCGACGTTGCGCCCGCTGCAGCCAGCGCTGCGCCGACTGCGGGCAGCGCGCGCGCTCGCGCAGGCGTCTTAGTCACCTCTCACCTCTTCAAAGCGAGACGCGTCGATTGGACGCGACGCGTGGGAAAGCAGCCGTCTGCTCGGCCCGCGCGCGCGCGCGGCGGACGGAACCCCAGCGCCGGCTGGCCTTACCGTTGCAGCAGGCGCAGCACGGACGGGGGCAGTTGGTGGGGCGCCCTTTCTCCGACATGCAGCGAGACGTGGCCGGCGCCGCTGCCGCCGCAGCAGCCGCGGCACAGCTGTACGGACTGCCGCCGCATGCGTCCGCACAACAGGCGCAGGCGCAGCAGGCTCTGGGAGGCGGCGCGCCTGCCCTGCCGCCGACCTACCACGCCGCCGCGTCCTACAACCACTACGACGGCGGCATGGCTCACCACCAGGCCGGCGTGGTGCCCTCCTGCGCCGCCGCAGCCGTCTATGGCCCAGCGGCAGCAACCGCCGAGCACGGCTTCGTGCAGCAGCACCAACAACACCATCTCCACCCCTATCAGCAGCAACATGTGCACGAGTATCAGAATAGCCACCAACAACAACAACACTACGGTCGGCTTATACGTCAGCGCCACTGGCACGGTCACAGCAGAGCGTGCTTTCTGAATTGCGACTTTCTGTAATTGGGCTAATTGACAGAACTCGGTGCGGGTGCTCATTGGCTGTTTGCCTTTTTTTACCAGTACCGTATTCACATTATGCTAATTGTTGACGTACCGTACTTACGTAATTCAGACAATCGCCGAAAATGTCGACAACACGACTCGTTCATTTTACAGAGACCGCCTACTATCCCCCGCCGTTCGTCAGTCAGGAGTACGGCAACGGCGGCGGTTTCGGCCGCTACTCCAGTCCTTGCTCCTCTTCTGCGGGTGGGCCGTCGGCGTCGGCAGCGGCGCCCTTGCCGACGACGCTGGGGCCGGCCTGTCAGCTGGGCGGCGACGACCGGCCCCTGACGACGGCCGCCATGACCGCCTACCTGCGCGACCACAAGGCCTACGACTGCACCGTGAGCATCTACCACGCCAAGGTCGCGCAGAAGAGCTACGGGAACGAGAAGAGGTTCTTTTCCGTCCGCTGAATTGCGACTGTTTTTTTTTAATGAAAAACGAGTGTCTGTCGGCTCAGGTTCTTCTGTCCTCCGCCCTGCATCTACTTGTGGGGCAACGGCTGGCGGCGCAAGAAGGAGGAGATCCTGAGACTGTTCGCCGAGCAGCGCAACAAGACGACGGACGGGGCGACGCCCTCCTCTTCCGCGTCGACCTCCGGTCTGCCGGAGAACTTCGAGGAGTCGGTGGCGGGCGACCTGGTCGCCTACATCGGCATCGGCAACTCGGACCAGGAGAAGCAGCAGCTCGACTTCTCCAACGACAAGGACTACTGCGCCGCCAAGACGCTCTACATCAGCGACAGCGACAAACGCAAGTACTTCGAGCTACAGGTGCGAGCCTCTCCCTTGGTTTTTACGGGTTGTGGTTTAGAGTAGAGCAACCCTAGGAGGCCCCGTCATTGACCAACGTAGTGCTGTGTCCGTACCTTTAAAATCGATCTATTCAGCTAAATACTCGACCAAGCGTATCCGCGGTATGTATCACCAACAGTATGTCTTGGGATGTCCAGCATCCGAACAATAGCATAGCCATGTCTCTATGACGCCTTCCTGTTTAGCGGCACATAATTAGTTATGAGAGCCACTATGTGCAATCTAGAGCAGCGAGAACGCGAGAAAATGCATTGACTTGTTAGTGGGTCTATCAAGAATCGAACCCAGGACCGCGCGCGAGAGGCCGACTCTCTACCACTAGACCATCCGCTGCCCATCTGCTTGTGGGTAGTCAGCGAGGCGACCCCCTGTGAGTGTGATGATGTCGACTTCAGGTGCGTGTGTTCTACGGCTGCGGCCACGACGTGGGCTCGTTCCTGTCGCAGCGGATCAAGGTGATCAGTAAGCCGAGCAAGAAGAAGCAGTCGATCAAGAACAACGACTCCAAGTACCTCTGCATCGCCTCCGGGGCCGTCGTCGCGCTCTTCAACCGACTGCGCTCCCAGACGGTTAGCACGCGCTATCTGCACGTCGAGAACAACGCCTTCCACGCCAGCAGCGCCAAGTGGGGCGCCTTCAACATCTTCCTCAGTACGTGGATCTTCTTTTCGAAATTCTGAATTTTTTTGAAATTTCGAAATTTTTTGTTTGCAGTGGACGATGACTCGACCGAGGGCGAGAACTTCGACTCAAAGGAGGGCTACGTCCACTACGGCGCCAGCGTCAAACTAGTCGACAGCATCACTGGAATCGCTTTACCGCGCCTCGTGAGTTGGAATTTGGGCTTTCTGCTCGGGTTTCGTCGAATTCGAAATTCGGAATTCAGGTGATTCGCAAGGTTGACAAGAGCTGCGCGGTCCTCGACAGCGACGAGCCGGTCAGCCAGCTGCACAAGGTCGCCTTCCACATCAAGGACAGCGAGCGCATGTACATCTGCCTGTCGTCCGACCGCATCATACAGCATCAGGTGGTGACTGATACTGATCACACTAAATGCTGTAATTAACCCTTTGAGCCCCCCCCCCTTCGAGTTTATTAGCCCCCTCCATGAACGAGCCAAGTCAAAGGGCACCTTTTCCATGTCTGGCTGTAGTGTATTTGTGTATGAACATGTATGCACGTATGTGTACGTGAGAGTGTACCGACGTTAGTGCGCAGTGCATTTTTACCGTATAAAAAACTCCACCATAGGGTCAACGCCAACACAGCTTCCCACTCCCACACATCTACCCGTGCAATTCGTCAGCCTTCCCTCCCCCCCCCCCCCATAATTACCCCCCCCCCCCTACATTTAGCGCCTTTTTTACTGCCTGAACTAATACAATAAGCACCCAGGGGTTATGGGGTTCACTTTGTATTGCTCAGTGGCGAGTTGCAGGCGCAGCCGGTCGTGGACGACCCCAACCGGGAGACGATCAACGACGGCTCCGCCTGGACGATCATCAGCACGGACAAGGCCGAGTACCGCTTCTACGAGGCCATGGGCCCCGTCCAGCGACCCGTCACCCCGGCGCCCTTCGTCAGCGGCATCAACGTCAGCGGCGGACCCGAGACGGCGCGCGTCGACCTCCGCGGCGTCAACTTCCAGGCGGCGCTCACCGTCTGGTTCGGCGCAGTGCCCGCCACCACCTTCTGCCAGTCAGTCGCCTCCCCCCCCCACTCTCTTTTCGGTCTTGACACCCTCCCCCCCCCCCTTCCTGAAATGCCGCGAAGTAAAAGCGGCAACAGGATAAAATGATGATGAGGCGGAACTCTGCCAATGGGCCCGTCGATTTTGACGATTTCTTGATTTTGAAAGGTGGAAGAAAGACGTTGAACCGCAACAGTTTTTTGCATCCGCGCTTTATTCTTGTAATGTCTGACGCTAAAAGTTCCGAACGGTTCTCCTGGATGGACACCATTTTTGCGGGTCGAACTGTAGGAATGTGTCCGCTCTTTTGCCAATTTCGAAGTCGTTTCGACCTCCCCCTCTTTTGTTGCAGAGGCGAGGAGATGCTGACGTGCGTGGTGCCGGACGTCTGGAAGCACGACCGGCGGGCGGTGGACGAGAAGGCGGTTCTGGAGGAGGCTGGCGAGACGGCGAGGGCGGCCGGCAAGCAGCTGGCCGTGCCCCTGTCGATCGTCCGCGACGACGGCGTCATCTATCCCACGGAGCACGTCTTCTACTACGATCGGAGCGTCGACTGCGCCGGCCTGGACGAGGCCAAGCGAGCCGCCTTCCTGCCCTTCGCCGCCCAGCCGCAGGCCGCCGACTGATGCAGAACAAATCGAACTGACCGGCTTTAGATGGCAGTGAGATGGCGTCTTTGTGTCCAGCATGAGTTACACAATCAGCAGAATTTAAACAACACCAGCGCCGCATTCTTTGGGAGGGGGGGGGGGGGGGCGACCGGGGCAGCAGCGGTGACGGCAGCAGCAGCTATCAGTCCTCGCCGACAGGCGGCGCCCCCCTCTCCCTGAACCCTTCCGAAAAAAGTTGTGGTGTCCCTTTCTCGGAAGGCGCCGACGACGACTGCGCAGTGTACAATAATTGCGTTGCTATGCTACAATCAACCAACCAACAGCTGACTTGTTTTGTTGACACAAACACGCGTACTTGGTGCGTCTCTGTCTCACTCTCTCTCTCTCTCAAAGCCATGAAATCTCTCTGGCGCGGACAAGCGAAGGACGCGACGCCGCCCACTCGACTATAACCCAATACATACACCACCCGACCGTAGATGGGGGAATTCCCAAAGTGTCTAGTCGTCTCGTGTCCCTTTCTTGCTTTGGATTTTGTTGTCACGGCCCTCTTCCGCGCGGCGCGAGTGGTTTGGCAGAATTTATCTTGTCGTCTGGTTGTGAAAGTCGCTCGCTGCCCCCGCGCACGCCGCTTCTTTGCGCCTCTCCGCTGCGCGTACGTGTGTCTGTGCCCGCTGGCGTTTCCTTGACAAACTCGCAGGTGACGAAGAGAAACAAACCAACACAACGTGGCACAAATACTGTTGTTGTTGTTGTTGTATATAATTTGGGCTGTTTTGTGTGTTTTTATGCAACTGCAAATGAGAGATGAGATCCCAGTCACACCGATCCTGAAGGGTTGGCTCCTGGTGCTTGAATTGTCACTGCAGTGCCCTTTGGAGGTCCCGCCGACTCTCAGCTGTAAGAAAAGCCCAGAACGGACAGCCCTATACGAGACCAAATTGCTGTCGAGGCGAAACTGGAGCATCCCCCCCCAAGCATAGTCTCTTTGAGTCTCTTTCTTTTATGAGTCTCTTTCTATGAGATTTATTTATGAGTCTCTATTATGAGTCTCTTTCTCCACCCCTTGGCCGTCTTGCCAGTTGCAGGTACTGGCGCTTCGAACATGGGACGAAGACGCGTCGATTGGGCTGTTGACTCCGTTTGGCGGCACAGAATGTACGGTGCTGCTAACACGTGTCACATTTACATCTCTACACAGGAAACGAAACCCGACTCGTTTGGCCCTCCGCTCTGCCTGCAATAAACAAACACCCAACGAAAACGCACGTACAAGTAGCGCGGATGGGGTAGACTTCGGTCGTTTGTTTCGAGTGCGTCGTCAACTCGAAAGCAAAAAGGAAAATAGACGCGGACATGCAGAAGGCCTTGTCACTGCTGCTGCTGCTGGCGGCGTCGTCCGCGGCCGTCGTCTTGGTGGTCGACCGCTGCGCGCAGCCACCCGACGAGGGCGCCTTCAGGCTCGGACGTGGGTCGACGCAGCGGTTCTTTTACAACGCCACTACCGACCGCTGCGAACCGTTCACCTACTACATGGGCACCGAGCACAACAACTTCGGGTCGGCTCAAGAATGCGAAGAGTCCTGCGTGGACACGGGTGCTGTTACGCACTGTTGTGTCTCCACGAACATGCACTCATTTTTCAATTGAAATTCTTTATGAGGGTTAAAGCATACGTATTGATTGACACGTCGAAACCCAAACGGAATCCGTGAATTCAGCGTGGACGAAGTGGATTGGCGGCTGCATCAACCAAGTCAACGACGGCACGCGGCGCGGCACGACGCTGGCCGAATGCAAGGCGGCCTGCGTGGAGGCCTCGGACTACCTGTGCCTCTCGGTCGAGTGGAAGAACGGCGTGTGCCACATGAGCAGTCGCGACTTCGCGACCGCGCCCGATCGATTCCGGCAGCCCTGTCACGTGTCCGGCTGGCAGTACGCGCAGCGCCTGCCCGAGACGGGTGACACTGCTGAACTTTATTGCCAACTCCATACCCGCGATGAATCGCTCGTGTTCGGGGGCTGCAGGCTGGACGTCGAGACGGAACGCCTGCATCCGCGGCTCCAACGACCGCACGCTGCGCAACATCGAGGACTTCTCGGCCTGCAAGTCGGCCTGCGAGAGCGAGTTCGAGTTCCCCTGCGCGTCGGTGGAGTTCAAGAACGGCAAGTGCCAGCTGAGTCGGCAGAACTGGCGCTCGGCCCGGGCCAACTTCACGCAGCCCTGCCGAGCCAGCGGCTGGGCCTACGCCGAGCGTCGTAACGCCAGCGCGCCCACTCGCCCACGTAAGCTTGACGCTGCAGCTCCTGCTGCTGGAAAGCGTGCGTGCGTGCGTGCGTGCGTGCGTGCATGCGTGCGTGCGTGCGTGCGTGCGTGCGTGCGTGCGTGCGTGCGTGAACGCGTGCGCGCGAAGAGGTCTATCGTTCGAGGCTCGGATCGCGTGGCCTGGACTGCCGAGAAGAACGCTTGCATCAGGGGGCAGAACGCGCGCGAGTTGACCGACGTGACGTGGGAGGCGTGCAAGGGCGAGTGCGAGCGCGACAGTCGCTGCCTCTCGATCGAGCACAACAGCCTCGGCGGCCAGTGCCACCTCAGTCACAGCAACGAACGCATCGCCTCGGCCAACGGCGACTTCGCCCAGCCCTGCTTCGTCAACGGCTGGCGCTACGCCGAGAAGGTTGCCGACATCTGAGCAGGGCGACTAGACAAGGAAAGACCCAAGCGCAAAATTCCGAACACGCATGACTACTAGGTTGTAGTACCTACAGTAGCGAAGGTCACAGGATCCGTTCGACAATCACTACATGGCTGAGTCACACGCGTCGTTTGGCCATCATTTCGCCACGCGATTATGCCAAATTACCGGAGTTACGTGTAATGCGTATTACGAAATCGCTCAAAGTTGTTTTGCGTCATTGAATAAAGAAATTGTATACCTATGTGGATCTCACATACACTCTTTGCAGCACTATTCAAGTATTCAAAGCGGTTTGCTATTCATCGGCGTAACTGTTCCCCACAGCTCTAAAAAGGCCAGGTGGGTTTCACTCTGTGTTAGTGACTCACGGCGGGTTATTGAAAACCTTCTCAACAAATTGCTATGCACAGCGAATTACAGTATATCAACTAGTATACCGTACCCACACCGGAGTTTTCAAAAAACTGCGTCCCAACGCGACGCGGACGCGCGTGTTGTGTTGTGAATGCCCCGTTACAAGTTCAAAGGGCAAAAATGGGGAATACCCGATCCATATGCACCATACGCACCATATGCACCATGTGCACCAAGCCTTCGTTATTTCGGTGCGATATTTTTCTCTCTTGTCTCTCCGTCTCGCATATCTCTAAACCGGGGGGACGGGGATTATCGGGTGACCGAAGGCAACCGCCACTCTTATCTGTCTGTCAGTCCGTGCGCGTGCACGCGCGTGCGCGTGTGCGTGCATGTGCGCGAGTGCATGTGCGTGCACGTGCGTGTGCGTGCGTGCACGTGTGCGCGCGCGTGTGCACGTGTGCGCGCGCGTGTGCACGTGCGTGTGCGTGCGTGCGCGCCTAAGCAAGCCTTATCCTAAGCAAGCCTAAGCCTAAGCACACGAGAGCGGACACGCTAGCCAGCCGAGCAACGCGTCAGCACGTGCGTGCAACTGTGCCGACTCGTCGTCTCGTCGTCGTCAACGTCAGTCTTAGCGCGCTGTCGCAGCTCTCTGTCTTCCGGCCAGCAGACAATGCCGGACAGGACGACTACGTCGTCCCGGCAGCGTCGACAAGAACTGCCGACACGCCAGCCGACCGAGTAACACGAGCTGGCGGCTCGTCGTCACTCGTCAACGCGCACCTTGTCGACACCACCACCACCACACGCGATGGCACGCACGCAACCAACGACAGCAGTTTGCAATTGCAAGGTACGGCTGGCAGGCCTTGGTTGCGCCAGTCGGCGCCCCCGTCCTGCCAGTCGGTCGTCACAAGCCCGCCAGCAGCTGAGTAGCGCCGCCAGACCCCTCCCACATGCGGCGGTCTCCAGCAACTGATCCAGCCCAGAAGCCGACAGCCCACAGGTGGCAGTGGGCGACTGTTTCTTCTGATCCTTGGGTTACCCTAAGTCGTTTCGCTCGGTCACGGCTAACGTTGTGGTCGCGAACTACGCTGTCATTTACTACCTTAATAACTATTGAGTGTATCTATCGTTGCTGTGTGTATCGTGTAACACAAAAATAAAAACAGTAAAAACAAGATAAATAATAAAGCTTAATAACATTGAATTGATATAAAGAACAGACGCAAACATTTCAAATAAACAAAATTGATACTGTTTTTAAAAGTATTCGACGGAGAGACAGGAGAGAAAGTGTCGCACCGAAATAAGGAAGCTGTCGTGCACATGGTGCATATGGTGCATATGGTGCATATGGATCGGGTATTACCCAAAAATGGTCATGGCGAGACGGTTTGAGTGGCGCCGCTTGGCCAGTTGGGTTGGTCAGCAGCGCCAGTGGTTGAGGTTGGGATGGCGCACTGGCGCGGTGGTAGCGGCAGGCGCTGGCGGGGTGTCCCTGCTGTCATCTGCTGGCAGCGTCGCTTTCCTCCAAAAGGTTCACTGCCTTCCTGCCGCTTCGCCGCTCGGCTACAATCCGCGCGTCTACATCGACCGAGCCGACATCTTCTACAACGCCTATCTCATTGACGAGACCTACGAGCTGCTCATCAGGTACTGGAGTTGTGGGTTTTCTGCGATATATTGCCTCAATTAATTAATTAATTGTCGCGGCGCAGGTTCGGCAGTGAGGCGAACGCGCCCGCAGAGCTCGTGTGGCGCCTGGCGCGCGCGACGTGCGAGCAGGGCAAGATCGCCAAGGAGAAACACGTCAAAAAAGAAAAGTTCGCCGAAGCGATGCGCTACGCCGAGCGAGCTCTGGCCGCGCCCGGGGCCGAGACCGAGTTCGCCGTCCACAAATGGTATATGGTATCCACTTACCGTAACCTGTTGTTGTTGGCTTGGGGGCAACGCTAGGAGGCCGGCGATGGCCCATATAGCATCTCCATATGGCGGCTTCCTGCCTAGAGCCGCATTGGCGGAACCATCAAGAGTCAAACCCATAACCGTGCCGGCGCAAGAGGCCGATTCTCTGCCACTACGCCATACGCTTCCCACCGTAATCCGTGTCGAATCGCGCTGGCAGGTACGCGATCGTGCTGAACTACCACAGCGAGGCGTGTGGCTCGCGCGAGCAGGTGGCGCGCGCCGAGGACGTGCGCAGCCACCTGGAGCGCGCGCTGGCCCTGAACCCGGCTGACGCGACGACCTGGCACATCCTGGGCCTGTGGCACTACGGCTGCGCCGACCTCTCCTACCTCAAGCGAGCCCTCGCCTCCGCGCTCTTCGGCAAGCCGCCCGGCGCGCCACTCTCACCAACCAAACACCCATAACTCGAACAGTTGGGAATATCGACCTTACGTGTCCCTACCCCCATAGGTGCCCGCTGGGGGGTATACCCCTCCCCTGGAAGACCCTACCCCGGAAGACTTTCGGGACGACCCCTTCAAAATCTCCGTCCCGAAAATCCCGATTTAGCCACCCCCTGCCTTCAAAAAATTTGGCAATTTACCCCACCCCTGTCCCAATTTCGATGGGCACCTATGCCCCCCCGTCCCTCTCCACGGTCACAGGTTGTCCATTGTTAGCCGCACATGTACAACTCGTTTTGAGTGCACTTTCGAATCAAAGACAGTCCCTATTACCCCCCCCCCCTCCAACTATCCCTAGCTCTATTTTTCTGCGCACACTTTGTGTTCCGCAGAGTAATGCATCTATCGACCAATCTTCTCGCGGTGAGACGCCCGCGCCAGAGAGTACGTTCGAAAAGGCGCTCGAGTGCTTCGCCAAGGCCGAGGAGTTGGAGCCGCTCTTCTACAGCTCCAACCAGCTCTACCTGGGCTTGACCTTCGAGAAGCTGGGCCGGATGGAGGAGGCGGTCGAGAGGTGGAAGACCGCCTATAGCATGGGCACGCTGTCCGTGGACGACATGGCGGCCAAGTTGCAAGCCTACGACAAACTGCTCGGCGTCGGCGTCGACATGAAGCGACCACAGACCTCAATCGAATCGATCGTCTTCTCGTGTCTGAACCGGGAATGAACCGTGCTGGTGACGACGACCCACCTCTCTCCAACAGCGAACCCCTGATATTTTTGTGTTGGTGTGAAAGTGTGAGAGCGGACAAGAGAACTTCTCTGGCATTTCGGTGGGGGGCGATGGGGTCGAATGGGCGAGCGAGCGGCGCTCGGGCGGCGGTGGAAATGGGGCGCGTGCTCGCGAGGTCGCTGCCCAACCAGGCGCTCCGGCGCAAGTTGGAGCGGCTCGAGCGGCGCGGTCGGAAGGCCGAGCATTTGCTGAAGACAGTCGCCGCTCTCGTCGCTGACGCTGCCGACGCCGAGAAGTTGGAGGACGGTCGGCGCAGAGCGCAAATGGTCGGTCTGGGACTCAAGAACTGGGCCGAGCTGGCCAAAGCGGGCATCAAGCCAGGTGGAGCTGACGCGGCTCTGCTGCGAACTTTTGAAGCCTAGTACCATTCTGGTTGGCGTTAATTGGTCGTTAATTAAGGTGACTGCGGGCAGCCGTCGCAGGCGACTGGAGCCACTTCGACCGTCGTTTCGTCCAAGCAAAGTGGCAATAAACAAAATACAGCTCCTGAGACGGAGAAACCGCTACCGGTGGAAGGCCTGCAAGCGCACGAATCCTTTCATCAGTCGCCGGATGGCGGTGTGAGCGCTGCTGCTGCTGCTGAAGCGAGCGCGCTTTCTGGAGCTGGAAATCCGCCGCAGTCGGCGGCTCGCGAAGTCCCGGACCGGAATCCGGCTGAGGAAGAAGCGCATTTGTCGGCGTCTTCCAAGGAGCGGCGCGTGCCCAGCTCGCGTCTGAATCGCGTCGCGCACTTCGGCACGCTGGCCGTGAAGCTGTCGTACGGCGCCTTGGGCCACTGGCTGTCGACCGCGTTGTGGCGCCGTGATTCTGCGCTGCCCAAGCCGACGGTGAAGACCGTAACTAGTCCTGGCCCTGAGTCCGGGATTTCGGCAGCCGAGCCCGCGTCGTCAGCCCCAAAGCCCATCAAGACTGCCGAGCCCGTCGATCGCGGTGTTCTCAACGAGGCGAATGCCGAACGGATCGTCGAGACCCTCTGCCGCGTCCGGGGCGCCGCGCTGAAGCTGGGCCAAATGTTCAGCATCCAGGACGAGGTTTTTCTCAATCCCAAACTGCAGGTTCGCTCGAGAGCTGGCAACTCAAATTTTTCCTCCGACTTTGGTTTTTTTGTTGCAGAAGGTGTTCGAGCGCGTCCGCGACAGCGCCGACTTCATGCCCTACCGACAGGTGAACGAGGTGCTGTCGGCCGAGTTCGGCACCGACTGGCGCGCCAGATTCGTCGAGTTCGACGAGCGACCGTTCGCCGCCGCCTCCATCGGCCAGGTAGGAGGGGGTTCTGCCGCCTAGTGAGACTCATGTCCTTTTGTCTTCATGCGAGCCCTTTTCCGGTCCAATTATGCGCCTCCGACAGGCCCGGGCCGCAAGCAGCGGACCGGTGGCGTAAAATTCAAGCCCATGAACTTCGATCGATCGAACCGTTCTCTGCTTGAGGTGCACCGCGCGGTGGTAGACGCCGCGACGGAGGGCGGCGGTCGCGTCGAGGTGGCGCTGAAGGTCCAGTACCCGGGCGTGGCCGCCTCCATCGACGCCGACATCGACAACCTCATGTCTCTGCTGCGCTTCGGCGGATTCATTCCCAAGGGACTCTATCTGGAGAACTTCGCCAGGCTAGCCATGTGCAACCATGACTGCTCATGACGGCCGCCTAATCAATTGATTTAGGGCATCGAGAAAGGAGCTGAAGAAGGAGTGCGATTATCGCCGGGAAGCCCGAGCCGCGCAGACTTTTCGGACGCTGCTCGCCGACGATCCCAACTTCTATGTGCCGAGGGTCAGTGACGGACGGCAGTGCTGTATCCGGGGGAGGGCGAGTACCCAATCCCCCCTCCCGAAATCGGAAAACTGGTGGGGGGGGGGGGGCAAGGCGGTGGGTGATAAGAACAGTGCCTAGCTGACCTTATTTTTTCGCACAAAAGTGATTGTAGGTGGGTGGTCGAAAATCTCTAAATTTCCGCCTGCGGCTTCGTTTGTATGGATTAATTGCCATAAACGGACCCGATTGGCCGTGCCCAAGCCATCACAACATGCTTTTCCTCCCCTTCTGCAAAATCCCCCCCCCCCCCTCTCCGAAAATTCGGATCGCAATTTCAGGTGGTGGACGAATTGACGACGGCGCGCGTGCTCTGCTTAGAGAAGGTGTCGGGCCGAAAGCTGGACGCCTGCGCTTCGCTGGGAGCGCGCGATCGGCACTGGCTCGCCGAGCAGCTCATGATGCTGTGTCTGCGCGAACTGTTCCAGTTCCGCTTCATGCAGACCGATCCCAACTTCTCCAACTTTCTCTACAGCCCCCAATTTCGCAAGCGGCCCAGAATTCTACTGCTCGACTTTGGCGCCAGCAGACCCTACAGGCCCGTCGTGGACCCCTCCGCCCCCAGTCGCGAACCGTTCGATTGTTCGCCTTATCAGTTTAGAAAGAAATTCTGCGACGACTACATGCTTATTCTCAAGGCAGCCGCCGACAGAGACAAGGCGGCCGTGCTGCACTACTCGCAAAAGATCGGCTTTCTCACGGGCCACGAGAACCAGGTGCGGTTGTTGGCGGGAGAGGTTGGCGTACCTGTAACTGGGGTGAGGAGGCTTGGGTGCCCCCCTCCCCGGACGAACCCCCCCCCCCCTTAAAATTTGCGAATGCTTTTCCAACGTGTCTAAAACGGCAACAGTGAGTGTTTTTGCGTCCTTGCCGTGTTCGTTTACCGTACGACACCAAAATAACGATATTTTGATATTTTGCCCACAATTTTACCAAAAAAAGTGCCTAGTTAGACGCTACAATTCCGGTGCAAAGGACCCCCCACTTTTGGCTCTGGCTCCCTTCCCCGCCTTTCGAAGTGCGATTTAAAACTTGGTCTGATCTCTTACATGTACGGGAGAGCGGCAGGGGTGGGGTGGGCGCGACTGGAGGCATGAGTCCGCCTGGGGGGGGGGGGGGTCGAGCACCTCCTGTGGGGGGCGGGGTACGGGGGCAGGGTGTGGGTGCCGACTGCGAGGGGGAGGGGGGACCGTTCGAGGCGATGCTGGACGCGCACTCGTCTGCGGTGCTGCTGCTGGGCGAGGCGTTCGCGTCCGAGGAGCGCGCGTTCGACTTCGCGCGTCAGGACGTGACGCGGCGTCTGAAGGCGCTCATGTCGACCATGCTCGAGCACCGGCTGAGGCCGCCCCCAGAGGAGGTCTACTCGCTGCACAGGAAGATGTCCGGTGCGCGGTATTTCGGTGAGCCGCAAACTGGAGTTGACGCTGGACCTCTTCTGGCGCGCAGGCGCGTTCCTGCTCTGCGCGAAACTGGGCGCCCGGGTCGACTGCGCGAGAATGTTTCGATTCGCCTACGAGGCCTACGAATTTGGGGAAACGCAAGACGAGTACGCCTCCATCGCCGAGTTCGCCCATCCTCCTCCCCCCCCGGCCCCGCCCCCCCCCCCCCCCACAGCGGCCGACGCCGGAACAGAGAGCGTCCGCGCTTGGGCGCTATAAACTCTCTAGTTCGACTAGTCGCAGCCATCGATTTCAATTCAATCTCTCGTTACGCGGTGCAATGCTGTGCGTGCAAGTAGCGGAGTCGTATTAAAGTCGGTGTGGGATCGCCTTGAGAATTTCTTGAGACTATGTATGCGACGTGCAATGTGGGCGTGCCTACGACTGTTGGGGCACGACTGAAGGCAGGCGCGAAGATGCCGCTGGAAGCGATCAGATACGAGCCTGGCAAACTCCAGATCATAGATCAGTTAAAGCTGCCCTTTGAGACTGTCTGGCTCGACATCAAAACCGTGGAGGATGCGTGGCGTGCCATAAAGAATATGCAGGTTGTCCTACAGTAGTCGTACCGTATCTTATTTGCATAATTGTAACTTATTTCTCAGGTGCGCGGCGCGCCCGCCATCGCGGTGGTGGGCGCGCTGTCGCTCGCCGTCGAGTTGTTCAACGAGTCGGACGCATGGGCCGCTACAAATTCCGCCGGCGACGTTGGCAAGGTGCTGGTCGCTAAGATGGACTACCTTGTGGGCGCCCGACCCACGGCCGTCAACATCCGGAACGCGCGCGACGACGTCGCACGCATTGTCGACGAGGACGACAGCGCAGATGGCGCGCAGCTCTGCAAGAAGTAGGGCCCCCCCCCCTCGAAATTCCGAGGCATAAAATCCTTAATTGGTCCCGCTCCTTTCTTGCCGGGAGGCACTGTTGCAGAGTTTACGGTATGTTCGATAGGCGCATTCCAGCGTGAGGCTCTACGCCGAGCGGCTGTTCGCCAGCGACAAAGCCGACAACGTCAGGATGGGCGATTTCGGCGCCGACCATCTTCTTGCCGACAACGCCGAAGCTGCAGTGAATCTGCTCACGATCTGCAACACGGGCTCGTTGGCGACCGCCGGTTACGGCACCGCGCTCGGTTGATGATCTCCGAATTTCTTTCCCCCGTGGTGTCCCTGTCCATTCTTGAGGGATCCACTGGATCGAGAACTTTCCTTTCAATGGATTTTCTCGTGCCGTCGCTGCAGTAGATGGCGTTCTTCCGACGGTCTTTGGCTAATTAAGCTGCTGGAGATGGGTATGCTATACGGGCCTCCTAGCGTTGCCCCTAATCCAAAAAAAGGTGTCTCTCTGTTTCCTCGCTGGTCCATGTGGTTGACGTTCCT
This sequence comes from Paralinhomoeus sp. GSCO2_6, assembly GCA_030248085.1. Taxonomy (NCBI): domain Eukaryota; kingdom Metazoa; phylum Nematoda; class Chromadorea; order Monhysterida; family Linhomoeidae; genus Paralinhomoeus; species Paralinhomoeus sp. GSCO2_6. The sequence continues at coordinate 19,280 of JASAMY010000495.1, forward strand.
CAGGCGTGGCGCGTAGCGTGCGGGCCCGGGGACGTCTGGGCAGACTGTACTTCTGCGAGACGCGTCCCTACAACCAGGGCGCTCGGCTCACCGCCTACGAGGCGATCGAGGACGGCATGCCGGCGACGTTGATCTGCGACAGCATGGCCGGCCACCTCATGGCCTCGACTCGCGTCGACGCCGTCGTCACGGGCGCCGACCGCGTGGTGCGCGACGGCGCGTTCGCCAACAAGATCGGCACCTACGCCCTGGCCGTCCTGGCCAAGCACCACGCGGTGCCTTTCTACGTCGTCTTTCCCACCACGACCTTCGACTCTCGCGGCGCCGACCGAGCGGCCATTGTCATCGAGGAGAGACCGCACGAAGAGATGAAGAGCATTGCCGGTTTATTTGCGTTTTTTTATGAGAGCACTGGCAAAAAAATGCAACTGGGGCAACGCGGCAGGCGTGAAAACGACCGCGGATGACACGGTCGTCTGGAATCCGGCGTTCGATGTGACGCCGCCTGAGTTGGTGACTGGTGGATACGTGACCGAGCGCGGCGTCTTCTCGAACGCGCAAGAGCTGATGGCATCCTTGGACGCCAGCGGCATACTGTAGCAACTCGACAGAAGCAATCGAAGTATAGCTGGGTGGTTCGATAAATAGTCCAGAAAAATTTATTCCGTGATCGACCCGATTTGAATTGTCTTCCGAGGTCTAGGAGGGTGGAAATAGAGGGGCGTCAGACGGGGGCGTGTACGTGTCTGAGTACGAGCGCGAGCAGCGCGTCGCAGTGTCGTTCGTGGTCGGCGCCGAGGCGGCGCCTGCCGGCCAGGAAGTGCGTCATGCGGAGCACGTCCACGGAGCACATGCGCTCGAGCAGGCCCTCGAAGATCTCCTCCCCGACGGTCGCGTCGACTTCGACGAGCGCCCGCAGCAGACTCTCCCAGAGACGGCGCTGCGCCGCCTCGCCCAGCGCGCACTGCTCGGCGAGACTGTCGAGCGCGCGCCGACGCAGCGCCGCCTCTCGGCGACACGTGCCCCAGAAGGCGCCGATCAACGCGCTGCAATGCCACCCCCTTGAGATTGAACCGATGCAAGCGTCGCTGCTGCGGATGGCCTAGTGATAGGGAATCGACCTTGCGCGCGCGCCCTGTTCCAGGTTCGATTCTTGACGGATCTACTAACGATTTCTCCCTGTCAATGGATTTTCTCTCGCTGACCCTGCACTCGATTGCTGGTGGCATCAACCAAACCCCCCCCCACCCCCCCCCCCCCCCCCCCCCCACCCCCCCCCCACCCCCCCCCCCCCCCCCCCCTTGCAGGTCCTTCGCTAATGGGTATGTGCCTGTAGAGAGGAAGGCTTCATGGATGTGGGTATGCTGTATGGGCCGTGGACGGCCTCTTAGTGTTGCCCTCAATCCATCAACGTGGACGGGAAAGGCACGCACGCGTCGTGGCTTTGGAGGGCGGCGTAGAAGAGGCGGCCGCACTGCTCGAGCGCGAACTCGCCCCCGTGGGCGGCCGTATCGTCGAGCGCCTCCGTGAGCGCCGCCGCCAGCTGGTTCTTGACGGCGTGTCGCAACGCCTCGAAGTGCTCGACGGCCGACGTGTAGCGGCCGAGGCGTCGGAGCAGCCACAGACGCGTGACCGCGTCGAGCGGTCGATTGAGCAGTCCATCAGGGAAAGACGCGAACGCGCCCTCGACGAGCCGCGACAATCCAAAGTTGCAGGCCAGCTGGAGACGGACGACGGCTCTCGCGGGGCCGCCAACGAAGGCGCTTATCGTCTTGCCGACGTCAACGCTCCCATCCTCCGTCCAACTGGGACGGTTCCAGTTGGGGGCAGCGCGCAGTTGTCGTCACAATAAGAAACGAATTGCAGCTGTTTTTCACAACTCGAACGAACGGTTTGCCGCGCTAGGTTCAACTGGAACCGCCCTGGAGCAGCGCAACAGGTCGGCTCTGCAGAACAAATCGAACACAATGCTCTGGCACTTCTGATAGAGCTGCTCAAAGCTATCCGCCTTCCGCAGTACTGTCCGCAGTGTGGCTGTCGGAACGAAGCGATGCATCCAGTTGACCAGCTCAACTCTTGAACAATCGCTCTCGAGCACAACGCGGACGACCTCTAGCTCCGCCGCATCTTTGAGCATTTTGCGCGCTTGCCGAGCGACTGGTGCGTACTTGGACGCTGAGCGGTACAATGCTTCGCCTACGCATCTCAGAGTGAAAGTACTCAGCGCCGCGCGGCACAATGGTCGTCGTCTGGAACCTGTTCTGCGTTTGCTCTATCGATTGGCAGCACGCCGAGCCGACATTAGAAGAGAATTGGCTTGGTCAGTGTTGCAGCGGCGGCGGCAAGCCGTGGGTCAGTTGGGAGCTGCACTGCCAAGTGGTCGAAAAGCGACGCGCCCTGTCCGCTCAGTCGGGAGGGGTGGCATGGCATATGCGTGCACGCGTGCTAATGGGGCGGCGTCGTCTGGGCACGAGATAAGATCCGACATTTTTCTCGTTGGGAAAGCAGACATAGCCGGACGACTCTCTCTTTATGCGCACGCACGTACACTAGTTACATAGGCACAGTTAGCAAGGAAGTCACGTGCGCCATGTTGGGTCTGATGTCGAGGAGAACTGGCCGACTGCTGGCGAAGAGGGCGGCAGCCCGAGCGGTCTCGTCGCAGCTGCGCGCGGTCCAGTCGCTCGGCTACGTCCGTCACGCGAGCCGCTTCCCGCTGCCCGAGAGTCCGCTGGGCGAGGGCACGACGACGGAGAACGCGACGCAGCAGCGCCGGGTGCCCATCGAGAATCGCACGGATCTGGCCAAGGCCGAGCGCATGGTCGTGAAGCTGGGCAGCGCGCTGATCACGCGCGAGGACGAGGCCGGCCTCGCGCTCGGCATTCTCGCCTCCATCGTCGAGCAGGTCGGCTCGCCCTGGCGCGCTCCGGTCGCTTCGCTTTGTACAGAGGAGCGCGTCCCGTGTGCAGCTGGCGAAGCAAGTGCAGCTCGGTCGGCAGCTGTTGCTCGTCAGTAGCGGCTCCGTCGCCTACGGACGCCAGAAGCTCCGTCACGAGCTGGCGATGAGTCTGTCGGTACGCCAGACCATCCTGATGGGCAGGACCGAGGGCGGCCTCCGCACCGACAAGCGCGCCTGCGCGGCCTCCGGTATGCCGGGCCTCATCTCGCTCTACGAGCAGCTCTTCCAGCAGTACGGCATCAGCGTCGCGCAGGTGAGGGCTACACAGTCCGCCGTTGCGGGTGGAACGACTGATACCCGCATCCCGTCTGCCTACAGCCCGTTGCGTGCAACACAGTGTCCATGTCGCTTCAGGTGCTGCTGACGCCGCCGGACGTGGACAGCGTGGACCGGCGCAAGAACCTGGTGTCGACGATCGAGGCGCTGCTCAACCTCAACATCATTCCCATCCTCAACGCCAACGACGCCGTCGCTCCCAATCCGGGCGACGACAGAGGCGTAGGCGCAAGCCGTAGGCACCGGCGGCCGTAGGCACGCCTCGAGCCTCGTGTTTAGCACCTGTCCGACAACGACCTGCTGGCGATGCGCATCAGCGAGTACATCGGCGCCGACCTGCTGCTGATCCTCTCGAACGTCGACGGCGTCTTCTCGGCGCCGCCCGGCATGGAGGGCTCCCGCCTGTTGCACACCGTCGCGCCCTCGGACGTCTCGAATATCGTCTACGGCGAGAATTCCAAGTTCGGCACCGGCGGCATGCAGTCCAAGGTGCGCCCCTCCCACCGCGAATCACTCGCTGCCTTCACACTTTATTGCCGCCGGCTTTTTCAACTCTCCCCACCTACTATTCTGTCTCGCCAAGATAACGCAACGATGCAATGTTCTCATGCGTATGTTTTGAAGCTGCATATAGAGCATTAGCAACGTACAATGAATGTACAATGTACAACGTACACCAGTACAACGTGTGACAATACCGTAGTAAAAGTACAGTACGAATTTTGATGAATTCCGCCTCCGTTAGCCAGAATATTGTCATGGTCGCTTGCTGAACGAGTAAACGAGTAGGTACAAGGTACATGGGTACATATCTGTACATATGTGCAGACATTGTACATTGTCGACGACACAGGTCCAATCTGCGATCACGGCGCTACACGCGGGCGTGACGACCCTGATCTGCAACGGCGTGGAGCCGAAGGTGGTGTCGAACGCGATGAAGGGCCGCAAGGTCGGCACCATGTTCACGGTCAAGAAGGACGCGGAAGGTGCCGCCATGGAGGACGTCGCCTTTGAAGGTCGGGCAGCCTGCGCCGCCGCCACTCCCCCACGCACCTCGCGAACGACGCCGCGTCCTCTGCAGCGAAAGAGGGCGGCCGACAGTTGCGCCTGCTGAGCAACGAGCAGCGCGCCCACATCGTCAAACACCTGGCCGAGCTGCTGCTCTCTAGGGAGACTGACATTCTCAGCGCCAACGCCGAGGACGTCTCTTTAGCCAAGAGCAACGGTCCGAGCGCCTCGGTGCCCGTCGTGCGCCGCTGGAGCGGCTCGCGGACACCGATGCGTTCGTGAACAGGCCTGGAGTCGGCGCTGCTGTCGCGACTTAAGCTGACCTCGGAGAAAATCGAGGACCTGAGTCGAGGGCTGGAGCAGATCAGCGAGACCGCCCAGACGCTCGTCGGAAAGCCGCTGAGCAGGACGAAGCTGGCCGAGAACCTGCATCTCGTCAAGCAGACCGAGCCCATCGGTCAGCTGCTCGTCATCTTCGAGTCGAGACCCGACTGCCTGCCGCAAGTGCGCCCCCTCCGCCCACCAGCCCGCCGCCGCCTCTTCCGAGCGCCGCCCGCGCGTCGTCCTTGAGGTGTCGGCTCTGTCGATCGCGACGGGCAACTCGCTGCTGCTGAAGGGCGGCAAGGAGGCGCGGCAGAGCAACGAGTTCCTGCACGGCCTCGTCCAGGAGGCGCTGGGCGTGCACGGCTACGCGCTCCGAAACGCCGTCCGCTTAGTGCAGGGCCGAGAGGACGTCGCCGACCTGCTCATGCTCGGCGAGGACTACATCGATCTCATCATTCCCAGAGGCTCCAACGAGCTCGTCAAAAAGGTGAAAGATCGCATTCCTCTTGTCCAGGCTAAGGGTTCTCGGTTGCAGATCCAAGCGACCAGCAAAGGTGTCGCCGTCCTGGGTCACGCGGACGGCGTCTGCCACGTCTACCTGGACAAGGAGATCGACGACGAGGAGCAGGCGCTGTATTTGGGTGCGCTGCGACTCCCCGCTCTCGCAGACGCGCGAGCGCGCGTTAATTACTTAACTGAAATTCAGTGCGCGACTCGAAGTGCGACTACCCGGCCGCGTGCAACGCGATGGAGACGCTGCTCATTCACCGGGCGCACATCGGCACGGGCTTTTTCGAGCGCCTCTGCGGCATGCTCAAGTCCGAGGGAGTCAAGCTGCACGCCGGTCCCAAACTCCAGGCGAGCCGGCCAACGCCGACGCTCTGGCCCCGCACCGACGGACGCGGTGTGCGTGCGTGCGTGCAGGCGCAGCTCAAGTTCGGTCCGCCCGCGGCGGGCTCGCTCCACTACGAGTACGGCTCGCTGGCCTGCACGCTCGAGGTGGTCGAGGACTGGGACGAAGCGGTGGAGCACGTCAACCGCTACGGCAGCCAGCACACCGACGCCATCATCACCGACAACAGTGCGTCGCCCGCCGCTCGCCCCCCTCCCCCTCCCTATCCGCCCCCGCCCCTCTTGCAGAGGACGTCGCCGAGAAATTCCTGAACAGCGTCGACAGCGCCTGCGCCTTCCACAACTGCAGTACGCGCTTCGCCGACGGATACCGCTTCGGACTCGGTGCGCCTGCTCGTTCTTGTTGCGTAATGCTATTGGGCAAATGTGTATGCATGCATAAAAGCCCCCTTTTAGGAGAAAATGGCCCTAAGGGGCAACCCTAAACTGTAACTATGCCTGTTATACTGTGCCACTAGCAGCGGTCAAAATCCGAAAAAATCTCCGCACTGTGAATAGGATAATCCACTGCGCAGTCTGAATGGCAGGCTTATTATGACAGCTGGCTAACTAACTTTGTAAAAGACTGTGCATAGGGGCTGCACAGTCTTTTCGGTGCATAGGGATGGAATTCAATGCAGTCATCATGGGGCAATTATTACTGAATTATCGTCGCAGGTGCGGAGGTGGGCGTGAGCACGGGCCGCCTGCACGCGCGCGGCCCCGTGGGCGTGGAGGGCCTCCTGACGAGCAAGTGGATCCTGCGCGGCGCCGGACAGTGTGTGTCCTCTCCTCACGGACCGGTCAAGTTCAAATTCCTGCACGAGCAGGAGCCGCTGCAGAGCCCCTAGAAACCAACTCGACCCGCCCGTCAGCTCTCTGTAACCGCGGATACAATCGGCGTCTAGTGGCGCGCACACACACACACTAGTACTCTCTTCTACTGTACAACAGCAGCGCGCAGCGACGTATACACAGCGGAGCGGGGAGAGGCAAACGCGCGTCGTCGTACACACGAGAGGTGTTCAATGAGAGGCAGCGTAGACGCGCTTGGTACTCGGGGTCAGAAAAACTCTGGGCTGCGAAGAGACTGGCTCCTAGAGCGCGTATGTACAGCGACTACGAGTTGCCTATTTGCCTGGTCATGCCGGCGTACGTTCACTGGCGGATCCAGGGGTGGGGGAAAGGGGGAATTCCCCCTCCCGAAATCGGAAATCTAGGGGGAAAAGGGGGGAAAGAGGCGGGCGGTGGGAGAAGAAACGCGCCCCAGTACACCTAGTTTTCAGCATAAAATTGCTTTTAGGTGGTCGAAAACAGCAAAATTTTCGCCGGCGGCGCCATTTATATTCGTTAATTGTCGAAAATGGACCGATTAGGCGTCCAAACCACTGTCAAAATGGCAAAACATTCAAAAAGTTCAACAGGTTCCTTCCTTCTGCAAAATCCTTCCCCCCTCCGAAATTTTTTTTTGGATCCGCCAGTGCGTACGTTGTACGTCCGTCTTTTCCCGGATCACCAGCAGAAGAGAGGAAGAGAGAGCATTTGTGGAGGTGGGGGTCGGGGAGTTGGCACGGACGCGCGGGGAGTAGGCCGCGTCATTGTTTGTCTTCTTCGTCGTCGTCGACGGAGCCGTGCGAGGTGGAGGAGGAGATGCGGTCGAGGAGCGCCTTGCTGGGCCTCTGCCGGTCGGTGCGCACCTCGGCGTAGTAGGCCTCCTTGACGCGCTCCATCATGTAGAGGACGATGGAGCGCCAGAGCTGCTGGACGCGCAGCGGGCCCTCTTCGTCCAGCGCGGCGCCGATGATCGCAGCCGAGAAGATGTCCCAGTAGGAGGGCTTGAAGTCGCGCTGACCCACGTACGCGTGCCGCCGACCTGCGCCGCGCGGCCGCCTCGCACGCACGCACGCACGCACGCACGCACGCACGCACGCACGCACGCACGCACGCACGCACGCACGCACGCACGCACGCACGCACTCTACAAAATGATTTTGAAATAATTAACCAGCTTCCGGCATTTATCCTCCGGCATCCGGCAAAATTATGGCCGTCCGGCAAAATGGACAACATACTTATTACACGCACTAAGACGAAAGCCGGACAAGCCGTATACTTGAAATGCTTCTAGGTATGTCTCTCCGCATTCTAAATAACCTTAAAGCCGTTCGTCTACGGTATGTCGTCTGTCTCGCCGAACGGCGAGGACGAGCGCCGGAAGCGGGACGATTTTAAAAATCGATCTCTAAATACCGAGGTCGTCGCAGAGGCTGTCGAACTTCTCTCTGTCGTGCAGACTCTCAATGGTCGTCGTCAGATAGGCTGAGAATATTTTGGTGTGGTTCACGAAGCGGGGATCGTCCCAGCCGTCGAAGCCGAAGACGTCGCGGATCTCCGCCATCTGGTAGAAAATTTGACGGAAGGTCGCCAGGCCGGGCGCGTTGTCCGACGCGCACATGGCGTGATTCCTTGGGAACTATGCACTCGGTTGTTGTGGAACGCGTGCCTGTGCCGTCCGTCGGCTTACGCTCGGGCGAGCACAAATTACTGGATTACGGGGAGTGAGTGTATGTTGTTATTGTTGGATTTGAGGCACCGCTAGGGGTCGTCAATGGTCCATATAGCATACCTATCTCCATGACGCCTTCCCGTCTAGAGCCGCATAATTTAGCCAAAGACATTCAGAAGAACGCCATCAGGGCAGCGACGGCACGAGAGAATCCATCGAAAGGAAAGTCCTCGATCTAGTGTATGTAAGTGTAAGGAGCGAGTGTAAGTCCCAGGCGCTCTGAATTGTGCCAATGTCCTCGTGGCCCATGACGATCTCGGGCTGTCCAGGAAGGTGGAACGTGAAGCGGTCGTTGGCGTGGCCGACGCTCTCCGGGGGACTCTGCTGCACGGCCGCCATGTTTTTTTTCCTTCCACTCCGCTGATCGTCCACGTTCGTCCAGTCCTGAACGAGTATCACGCGCTCTAGCCTATTCTCGTCGCGGCGGCGACCATAATATGGCGCGAGTGCGAGCATTCGCACGTGCGCACAAACAACGCAGCGGCGGACGACGTTTACGCAACAGCGGCTGCCGCCGCTCGAGCAAGCGGCGACGACGACGACAACTGGGCCCCGAGAGAAGAGGCGGGCCCCAGCGGGAGAAAGGTGGCGGCAGGCAGAGGCTGGCTCGATTTTTGCCTGGGCTATTCCTCCCTGTCGCTCTCTGCCTCCCCCCCCCCCCCCTTCTCCCCGCAATGTTAGTTGTCGGCGGCGCACGCACGCACGCACGCACGCACACACACACACACACACACCCACACACCACACACACACCCACACACACAACCACCACAACAACAACCCACACAAAAACACACAAACACACCCACACACACACACACACACACACACACGCACACGCACACGCACACACACACACACACACACACACACTCGTGTTCGTCTCTCTCCCACGGCGCACTAGCTCGAACGAACAACAACAACTGCTCGCGCGGCCGATTCGACTTGCGGCGGCCCACTGACGCGCGATAAATAATCGGCGCTCTCTGCTGCTTCGGCAGCAGTGTGTGTGTGCGTGCGTCGAGACGACGGCGTACGTCAGTTCGTCCGCTTGAGGGGGCAGCGCCGTTGGTTGGGCCGACCTTAATCGATGCTGAGACGGCAAACGCGCCGCGCCGCCAGGGCACTGCATCATCGGACATCATAAGACGCGGCTGCGTACGTGCGGACCGGACGAAACACGTGACCACGAGCCTCTGCTAGCCCAGTCGCGGCAACGGACTAGCGCCCCCACTAGCCACGCCATTCCGACCACCACCAACGCAGACTCGTGACGGCGTTGAAGAAAGCACGGCGCAAGCAATTGAGAGCTGCTGAATCAATGCGTATTGTTGGGCAGAGCTTCAATTGAATGAATGAATCTTCGCCACGTGTACGAGTGCTTGACGTTATTTCAGCTGTACCACATTCATCGTAATAGCGAAGTTGATGCATACATCGAACCAGTTTCTTTGCAACTTGTAAACATACCAAACAAACCCTGTGCTAGGTGTAGAGTGTATAGTGTAGTTGCCAACACTACATCTGCATCAATTACTCCAATGCTTCAATTTGTCTGGATCGCACTGCAAGTACCGTAAATTCTCTAACAATGCCCCCAGGCACAATATTCTCTCTGTACTCGGGGGGGGGGGGAGGCACTATTGGAGGAGAGGGGTCCATTATTGGAGAGGGGACGCAATTCCAGGATTTATGGTAGTCTAGCCATTGTCATAGCCTGTGAGCTATAGTCATTCAGCGCGAGTTACCCGAGCAGCTGAAGTGTACACGTGTACTATCATCAACTCACATATCTTTTGTTCACTTTCACTGTTCGCTAGTTCGCAACAACTAAAAATCGTCGCTAACAAATCCAACTGCGCGCCTACCGTATTTCTCACTTGGGTTACCGTATTTCTCACTTCATTAGGATCATAGCATTACGAGTTGCTCGCAGCTCTTCTTGCTGGAGGTTGAGACTGAGAGTAGTTGAGCGAGGCTACATACAAGGCGACGCGAGGAGAAGATGCTAGAGCTGCCGACACCGCCGCCGCTGCCGCCGCGCCAGCCCTTCTTGAAGGTGCTGGCGGGCGCGACTCGCGAGGCGTTCTTCGGCGGCACGCCTCCCAAGGCGCTGTTCCACCCGCGCGACATGATCGCGCCCTCCACCTTAACCTCCTACGTGCGTTTGCGCCGCGTTGGATCTGTACCTCGAGTGTTCGGCGGAGCGTTCGGCCGTCCGCTGCGTTGCAGTTGCGTTGCATGGCCTACCGCCGCATCTGGCAAGAGACGAAGCTGTACCGCATTTTCTCCATCACGCTCCCCATCTACGTGTGGGTCTGCTACAAAACCTACTTCAAAAGCCGTTAGTTAGTCGGTCGTCGATTGGGCCGCCGTCTAGGCAGACAGGGCGCAGCGTTCAGGCCACGTGGACCCGCACGGCATGGTCTGGTGGGAGAATTACGAGCACGCCATGCACGACTTCCACAAGAAGCGCTACGGAGGCCTGCGCCAGCGAAGAGAGGACGAGCTTCACTTTGTCGTGCGTCTCTGTCTGTCCCCGCGTGCGTGCGTGGTAAGCCGCGCTCGTCTCCAAAATAGAAAAAGGCCAAGTTGGTGGAGAAGAAGGCCAAAGCCCAGCAAGAGGCGAACGCCAAGCAGAACGCCATCGGCTGACGACCACCGCCTGCCGTCTCGACGACACAGCACCTTTAGGACGCGCTCTTCTCCCTATTCATTCTTCCCAGACCGTTGAGAACTTCTTGAGAGAGCGGTCGATATCGACACGGACGATGTCTCGTCGCCTAGCCGTTGCCGTGTTCCCTTTGCGCCCGCGCCCCTCTCCTCTGAGTGTGTGGGTCGGTCGTAGTCGCATACGTAGAGCGGTGGAAATGTAGGGAGAACTCCCTGGTGTTTTTTAAAGAGAGAGAGAGAGACATTACGCACGCATGGTTGAGCGACAGAAGGGCCGCGCAAAGTGAGTGAACCCGTGGTTAAATTGCTCTGCCGAAGTTGTTAAATTTGCTACGACACGGCGAAGGCGAGATGTCCTGTAGGGATGCTATGCTAGTTTGCTAGTATGTGTAACTCACACGTCATGCCTGTAACTGGGGCGCTTGGCGGCAGTTTGCCAACCACCCCACCCACCCCCATAGGTGTAACTGGGTAGTGTGTAGGTAGGGTTCACCCCCCCCTCAGCTTCGGTCAATCCTGCACGAAAAGTAGGACCACCCCCCCAGCTTTAGTCCATCCTGCACTGACTGCAGGTTACCCCTATGGCTGAATTGTGTTTCTCATACTTTCCAAGGTGTTTTTCAGGCCTGTGAGCAGCATTTATTGTCCAAATGTCAGAAATTTCGCCTGCGGCGCTGTATTTTACGCACCTACAGACCATTTTGGAGTCTTTTGGGCGCGTTTTCGGCCAAAAAATCACCAAATGTTGCCTGCGGCGCTGTTTTTTTGCTCCAACTGACCATTTTTAGAGTCACTGCAGCGCGTTTTTGGCCAAAAATTTACAAATGTTTGCCTGCGGCGCTGTGTTTTCAGCATTCACGAAGCATTTTCTGGGTCATTATTAAGGCTGGAAAAAGAGAAATTGTATCAGATTTGGCCGTGCAGGTCACCCCCAGCGACTTTTGAAAAATCCCAGATTCACCCCCCCTCAGCTTCGATGGCCAGTTACACCTCTGCCCACCCCCCCCCCCCTCCAGAATTTTTCTTAAGAATTTTCATCCTGACTAAAACGATAAAAGAAGAGTGAATGTTGGTGTTTTGACTGCAACACCGGCAGTGGTGTGCTGAACGCAAGCGCTTGTCGTACGATTGTTGTTGTACGTTTGACTGTGGTTTCATAGTGTGCCACATTGACTGTCGTTGGTCGTTGGTTCCATTCGGTGACCTCAAAAAGAAAACCAGAACCGCAGCTGAATATCGGTTCGAATCCACGATTCATGTTCGGTTGAACGGCATGTCTATGCGCAGCCCCTTTTTTCATTCGTAGTTGCAGGGCCTGACCGATGGCCGCGACACTGACGACGTCGAGTGGAGCACTCAGAAGTTGGCAACTCGGGCCGGAGTTAACTGCTGGGTGTCGGACGCAGAAGCCGCCTGCCTGAAAAGGTTTTATCAAAAATAGCGTCATTTAATCGTTATTTGGCTAAAAAAAAAAACGCTGACCCGTAACGCATGGGGATTTCTCGACGAGGCGGCAAGAACGAGCGCGTCGCCAGCGTGTTCCTGGCGGAAGTCGGACCGTCACCCTTGGAAATAATGGTTCATCAGTGCAGAATAATTAACTGGATAGAGGCAGTACATGTTCATGTGCACTGTGCAGTATCGAGAGGAATGCATATCACGTTTCATACTTCACCAACCCTGAGCTCTGCTGCTTTTCCGTGGCACTGGAGCAGGTGGCCATCGCGGGCGTCGACAAGAATCTGGTCCAGAAGATCGCGTTTCGTAAAGAGCCAACCGCATCCGGGCGAGTTGCGTCGCCAACACGGGAACAACTCATCGACGCGACCCACGCCCGCTTCCTTCGCGAGTTCGAAGGCGATCTTACCGCGATCGTGACCTATCCTTCATATCCTGTGAGTGCTGTTCTTGGTGCTAATCATTTTGCTGTTTTTAGTGAGTTACGCATTTATTGGGTGTCGATTGCGCCCGCGTTGTTGTGTGGCTGTCGCAAAAACGCAGCTTGTCACTGGCGGCGCGGTGAAACTATGTAGCACATGGGGCGCTTGGTATGCGTACCTGTACCTAATGCATACCATGCGTATCTAAGGAAAAACGCTTGTACAATCGTACATTCAGAAGCATTTGCAGATTTATCAACTTACGGTAATTTTGAGGTAGCGGTTACGGTAACGGGTACGGTTAAGGCTACGGTTACGCCGTTTTGGGCACAAGTAAAACGTTATAGAGGCACTCTTGTTGGGTGAAGATGTCGAGCCTGCCGAGCCGCGTGGGCAAGTCGAGCATCGATTGGGTGAAGTTCGCCAGCAAGCTGCCCAAGAGTGAGAAGGCCAAGTTCCAGGAACTCAAGTCCAAGAACGACCGCTATGTCGCCAAGTTCGCTTGCGCTTTTGCCCTTTCTCTCGCCGAGATTTCCACCCTTTTTTATCGAGGGCTGAGTAGGGTGTCTGTACCTCGTCGTTCGTTGCAGGGTCGTGGGCCTGCCCGCCTCCCTGCCCAGTATCGACTTCGAGGCGTACAAGAAGAGCGCGCCCAGCTACGCGAAGGACATCGACAACCTGAAGGCGTTCTACGAGACGCTCAAAGTCGACTACCCAAAGGGCAACTCGCAAGAGCTGCTCGACGCCATCGACCAGCAGCAGAAGCAAGACGTGAGGGAGCGCGCACCCGCTGAGGCAGTGGCGAATCCCGAAAAATTTTTGTTCGGAAGGGGGGAAGGATTTAGCAGAAGGAGGGAGCCCTGTCGAAATTTACAGATACTGGGCCATTTCGGCGATGTTTTCGGCACCCAATCGGTTCATGATTGACAAGTAATACATAAAATCGGCGCTGCATGCGAAAATTTTTGCGATTTTCGACCACGTACGCGCATTTATATAAACGAAAAGTAGGTTTGCAGGCACGTTTCTTCTCTCACGACCCTGCCCTTTCCTCAATTTCTGCCTGCCCTTTAAATTTCTGGAGGGGAAATTCTCCCTTTCCCCCACCCTGGATCCGCCACTGCGCACAGGCGTGACATTGCTCGAAATTTGACCGAAATTCTCAGAAAGTCGAGTTTGACGAGTGGAAACGCGGCTCGGACGCCCGTCTGGCCGAGGCGCGCAAGAGCGTGAGTGACTTGCTGGCTGCCCCCCTCTCTATTATGGACCCCGGTCTCTGTTCCGTTCCCCTTCAGCTGGAGGTGTGGGACAAGGCGCCGCCCTTCGAGCACATGCTCAACGAGGAGTACCCCATTTACTTCCCGGACGTCTTCCACGACGCCAGGACCAGCGAGAAGCACAGTACGCGCCGCCCCCCAGACCCGACCCCCCCCCCCCGTGACGCACAGATCACCCCCCCCCCCCACCCAGCATCAGGCAATCATGCACATTGCACAGAAAACGGCAAAAAAGATTCACTCAGTTTTATCTGTTCAGGGACGGTAACATATTTCATGAGGGGAGACGCTCCCTCACCAGTTTATAAAGGGTGTTTTTCTAAAATTATCACATTTCTTTTTTGCATCACTTTTGTTTCCTTTGTCGGATTGGTATGAAATTTGGAACACTTATACTCAAGACTTTGGGATTTTGTCTGAAAAAAGAATCGTCGAATTCGGTTGAGGATTCCGAGAGTTATGGCGCTCCAAATCAGATGTTGCTTTCGACAAAGGAAACAAAAGTTATTCAAAAAAATCAGTGGCGGCGCGAGGATTCAAAGTTAGGGGGGTCAGTCCAAAAGTTACAGGGGGCAGTTTGAGAAGTTGCAGCTGTACAGCATACCAGGATAGTTCCAGCAACATTTGCAACATTTTTTTGGTTAAGAATCAGCGCTGTTCCAAAGCTTTCTCTACACCTTGCGCCGCAGGCGAAAATTTGGCTGTTGAACGTCGTTTTCTTCATTTTTTGGCGTTGAAATTGAGTCGAAGTTATACGCCCCTTCGCCCCTCGACCTCCGCCTTTTGAGGCAGAATTTCAACAGGGGCTAGGTAGGTACCTTTTTGTTGCAAAAAATCGCAGTATATTCCCAATACCCGCAAGCTTTGCTTGTCTGCGCTTTTGGGAGGAGGGCAGCAGTGCGTGCGATGATAGCGAACGCCAATCTACGCGCCGCCAGTATGGGTGAGCGGGTTGCCCTCTCCTTTTGCCGTGTTTTGACGACTCTGCCCAATATCTTGATTGGCAGATGAAGGACTCGCCTGTCCTCCCACCAAAGGTTCTCATTTGAAATTTGTTATGCACATACCTACACACACAACACTAGCTCTCGTACTTTCGTACATGTATGGAGAAAAAAGTTGCAGGGGGCAGTCCAAAAGTTAGGAGGGGCAGTCCGCCCCTCCCTGCCCCTACGTAGCGCCGCCACTGAAAAAAATGTGATAATTTTAGAAAAACACCCTTTATATATGCCCCCCGCTCCAGTTATGCGCACGGTAGGATAGGGGGGGGGGGGGATACACTGGAGTCTGGCGCCTAAACGCCGTGTCACGGACCTCTGAAGAGACTTTAAAACGTTTCAGCGCCGTTCACGTGGCGAAACATGCACCAACGCGAACAGTTCGACTATATGAATTCGGAGAACCATTGGCGGCTCAGAGGTGAGGCGGCTGCTGCGTGTGTGCGTGCTGACGTGGGGGGATGCTTCCCGGAGTGAGGTTCTTTCTGGGGAGGGGGGGGGGGGCACGGATTTCGAGCTGAAGCCTCGGATACCGTGGGCAATGAGCGGCCGAGCGTTCCTTGCCAAAGAGGATTAGTAGTGCAGTCAGGGTTGCACAAATAAAAAAAAAAATTTTTTTTTAAAAAAAAAAAAAATTTTTTTTTTTTAAAAGTTGGATTTTTTTTTAATTTAAAAAAAATTCTCTGTTTTTCGGTAAAATTTAGCTTTTAAGTGGCAAAAAGGCGTTTAAATGGTGTTTAGATGGTACAATTAGTAGTTATTCATGCATAAACTTGCTTATTAGCACCAAAACTAAGCTCTTTTTGGGGTTCCCAACTGGTTCCCAACATAGTGTGATACCGTACACGACCATTTAGAGGCAGCGGCTTTGTCACCATTTGACTAAAGTCAATTAAAAAAAAATTTAAAAAAAAAAAATTTTTTAATTTGAAAAAGAAACTTGAAATTTTTTTTTTATGCAACCCTGAGTGCAGTTACCGTGGCCGGAGTCGAACGCCCGACCACGAGCGCGTCAAGCACGACGCCTTACCGCTACGCCACTCACCAGTGTCGCGCGACACATCCCAAACGGACGGAACACACACGCACACACGCGCACGCACGCTCGCACACACACACGCTCGCACGCACGCACACACACACACACACAGACATACACACACACACACACACACACACACACACACACACACACACACACACACACACACACACACAGGACTGCGTTTTAGGGGACTATCGGTTCGTTCGCAACCTGACGTACCCATCGACGATTCACTACTCGCTCAGCGGGCTCCATCACGACTTTCTCCCGCTCGAATTCGGCAAGAAGAAGAAGGAGGAGGAGCAGAAGGCTCTCGAGTGCGTCCCCTCTGCCCTCTCCCCCCCCCCAAACTCTACGTTTTGGGCTCGCCACCCCCCCCCCCCCCGTGTTTGTGTGTGTGTGTGGGGGGGGGGGGGGGGGCGGGCAGGGGGCTCCACAAGAATCGAAGTACACCCACCCACCCACCAAAGGGACATTTACCCCCCCCCCCACTCGTCCGGACGTGGTCACACAGGTATGGTTTATGTGGGGGGGGGGGGGTGTGGCACAGCGTCAGTGCGTGTCGGTTCAGAGCGAAAGAGGCCGACGCGGTACCCGCCAAAAAGCCGCAGAAAAAATAAACTTCGCGGCGAGCCCCTGCAGGAGTGCACGCGTCTACCTAGGTGTTGTTCATTGCCTCCCCACGAAGAAAAAGATGATAGATCAGCGCCCGTGCGTGAGCTGCGTGTTGTCTCGGTCTTGGACTGTTGTAGAAGAGTCCTTCACTGCGGAATGAATAAAAACGCGCACCACGCGCTGACGAGGGGGTTTGCTCGGACCCCCCCCCCCGTTGGTGAACTTCCCACAGATGGACACCCACATACGTCAAGTATCTCAGGTTTAGCTTTGTGGAAGCAGGGGCAGTTTTCGTTCCGAAAATGGGCAAACATGCAAACCTTTCGTTTTTGAGCATCGAACAGTCCTTAAACAAAATTGCTTCCGTCCACAGACAATACCCCAATCGAACAAGCATCATGCGAACTTGTCCACAAACATTGAACAAAGAGTACAACAAACCTCGTCTATCCCCCCCCCCTTAGCTGTAACAGGGTCAAGCCAAGTGCAAAACGACAGCTCCGGAATTTTTGCAATTTGTACGCGCAGATTGGTTTCGGAATAATAAAGGCCGCGGGGGGGGGGGGTCATCGGAACATGTGTCCCCCTCTCCCGATTGCCTTGAGCGTCGCCACAGTGGTATGCGGCCACAACACGCCGAGGAACGCCAATTTCAGGCAACACGAACGCCTAGACCGCAGGACACGAAGAACACGCACGATTCTCTAGTGAACCTAGCGGCGAGCAACCGCCGCCGTCTTCTCTTCAACCATCGCTCTCGCTTGCTTTCCCCCGCAAACAAATAGGAAGCCTAAGTCGGGTCGGGAGGGAGGCCGCGGCGGCTCAGTGGTAGTAGCGCGTCGTGTACCACACTGAAAAGTTGAGCGCGACGCTGCGCGATCCACCTGCAGGGCACGCACGCACGCACGCACCCTTGCGGTTCGACAGGTAGTGGACGGTCATCTCGATGATAATCAACAGCACCAGGATCTGCCCGACGAACGCGAAGTTGCCGAACCGTGCATCGCCCCACCGCTGAGTGTAGCGGTTGGTGACTAAACAAACGAAGATGAACGGGAGCCTCGATAAAGACCCAGAAAATGCTTCATGTATGCTGAAAACACAACGCCGCCGGCAAAGTTTTGGCCGAAAACACGCCCGAGAGACTCAAATATGTGTATAAAATACAGCGCCTCACTCGACATTTTTGATATTCGGACAATAAATACTGCTCACCATGTAGGTATAGATTGAGTCAAAAGCCAGGGGGGGTGTCTGAGGGTTTCGAGGGGGGGGGGGTCTAGAGCATTCCTGTAACTTCCTGGAGGGGGTGGTGGGTTGGGTGAAAAACTGGAGGAGAGGTCTGGGAAGGCGTGGGGGCGGGGGGGAGGGGCGGTTGCTGTTTTAGGGCAAACTCCAGGGGAACGTTGAGACTGGCGTGGGCCGGGGGCTGGCCGCAGGCACCTCTGCAGACCGCCTGTCTGATGCCGTAGAAGCTCATGTCGCGGCGCATCAGCCAGGGCCATAGGTCGCCCAGCTGCACGTCGGTCCAGTGCGTGTCCGCTAAAAAGGTCGCGAGCCCAGAAGACATGGAGCAGCCAGCGCGCGCGCGCGCGCGCGCAGACGCAGGCGGACGCACGACGCACGGGGTCCGTAGTAGGTGGCGGGATTGTAGGGGCCGTGAACGCGCCGGTTGTAGTGGCGGTGGTAGAGGCCGAAGTCCTTGTAGACGATCCAGTGGTTCCACATGTAGCACCAGAAGCGCTCGACGGCGCGCGACACGGCCGCCTGGGGCCTGTCGACGAGCGTGTGCGTCGTGCCGCGTATGAAGGGGATGGCGCTCTTGGGGTAGAAGAAGTCGTCCGTGTTCTTCCACTCGTCCACGTGCAGCTCGCAGAACTTGTGAAAGAAGTGCGGGTACGTCGACGCGTACGGCGGCCGTCGCTTGCCGTCCTCGTGCCACTTGCGGCCCACCGTCGGCTTCGGCACGTGATGGTAGCGAACGCGCGTCAGAGTCGTCATTCTATCGCCCTTTTCTATTCGACTCTCTCAAACAAAACGGGAATAACTAGTTGGACGGGGCGGACGGGGCAGACGGGGCGTGCGAAAATTGTCAATGCCTAAACGCGGGGACGAGGTTCGGAAAGGTTGGGAGTGGCAAGGAAACCGCACCGGCTGCCAGCCACAATCCGTACCCTACCTACCTAAACTGGTATGTATTAAAAAATGTTAAAGACGGTGGTTACACTTCAGCTTAGGTTCAGGCTTAGGCTTAGGCTTAAGCTTGGGTTTGGCCTAGGCTTAGGCATGCACGATGCACGCCCATATGTGCACGCACGTATACGCACGCACACATGTTAGGATGTAAATCACTGACAAGTGTCGTCTGACCACGCCAACACACCCTCCGCAGGCAGCAGAGTCTGTACAAATGCGTGCGCGTGTACATGTATAGAGCACACGAAGTACGCGCGCCTGGTCGTCTTGTAGATGCGCTGGTGTTGCAGTACTAGTAGAAGTACTGTAGTGTGTGCTCATCCTCGTTTGTTTGTTCGACAATAATGTGCTGTGTCGCGATTTGTTTCTACGCTCGTCTGGGTTCCTTTCTTTCGTGTTGCGTGTTCGTGTTGAGATGCCGCACATACTGGGAAACCTAAGCTCAGTGAACCAGTGAACCAGTGAACCAGTGAACCGAGAGAAACACACCATCATATTTTAAATGCGTTGACGCTCAGTGCTTAACCGTAAAATACTAACAACGCGATCACACACAATAGGCTTAGGCTAATAGGCTTAGACTCAGGATTTAGGTTCGGGTTCGTGCGAGCGTGCCCGTGTGCGCGTTCCTGTGCGCGTGCACGTGCGTGCTTCAGGATTGCCTTAGGCTTAGGCTTTTGCTTAGGCTTAGGCTTCAGGCTTGTGCAAGCGCGCACATGTCCACATGTCTGCGTGCCCGCGCGCATGCGTGCGCGTTTGAACGCGTGCACGTGCGTGCGCGCTTGTGCGTTTGTGCGAGCGTGCGCGCGTGTGAGCGTGCGGGCGTGGGTGTCCTTGTGTATCTGTGCGGTGTGTGCCTGCGCGCGTGCGTGCATGTGCTTGTGTGCGTGCCGCGCGTGCGTGCGTGCGTGCGAGGGTGCGTGCGTGCCTGCAGAGAGCACGTGCGTGCACGCCCATGCGCGCGTGCATGTTAGGTGTGCAGGCATGTGGACATGCGCGCAAAAGCCTAAGCTTAAGCTTAAGCGTAAGCCTAAGAAATAAAATAAAATACAACTATAGGATTACTTAGATTAACCTATTGTAAAAATTGTGGCGTGTGACGCATTGTTTTAGTATTTAACGGTTGAGCAACGAGAGTCAACGCATTTAAAATATTATGGTGCGTTTCTCTCGGTTCACTGGTTCACTGGTTCACTGGTTCACTGAGCTTAGGTTTCCCCACATACTACTACAGGAGTGATACGGCATAGCGTTATTGTGTGCCGGGGTTCGGTATTTGGTTAGAAAATTGTTTTAAGAAGTCGGTGCGTCTTAGCCGTCAACGGCTCAACGGCTACATTTTGGAGCGTCTTGGACAGGATTCATACGGGTCGCGCGCGGACACCGTACCTGTGCCTACAAAAGGCTTTGCCGACTTCAATCGTAGCTACGACTACGACTACAATGTCGCAGAGCAGCGCCGACCGCGGCGACGCAGCTGCCGGCCGCGAGCAGATAGCGGAAGAGCTGGCCGCCATCAGAGGCGTGGAGTCGCAGCTCCAGCGCCCTCAACTCAAGAGCTTCCTGCAGAAGCTTCAACGGGCGTCACAGGGCGTCCGCAACCCGTCGATGCTGCCACCGCTCGGCAATTTCGAACGGGACAGCACCGAGCGCTTGTTCGTCGTCGCCGAAAAATTCGTCGACGCGCTCTTCAGTCAGGTCGACGTGCTCGAAGACTGGGCCGACTGCAGAGGCCGGGATGAGACGCAGTGCGCGGCGTCGCCTCAGGGGCGCAACGAGGGCGCCACAGCGGCAGCGGCGCCGGTCAACGACCCCATGGTCGCAGTCATGACCATGTTTCAACAGTCGCAGCAGATGATGATGCAGATGCAGCATCAGCAACAAGAGGAGCGCCGCCTGGAGAGAGAAGAGCTGCGACGACAGCGAGAAGATCAGGAGCGTCGGTTCGATCTACTTCAGGGCTTGATCGCCGACAGAACCAACGGGCCAGTCGTCTCGAAGATGGTCTCCATCGCGGAGCCGAAGCCGTTCACGGGCGACGTCAAGAAGGATCCCATCACCTTTGACGAGTGGATCGTTAAGGTGCAGAAGTTCGCGGACGAGACCGGCACTGATCCCCTCGAAGTGATCGACCGCTACATCGAGGGCGACGCTCGCGACCACTACCGGAGCCTGTCCGACGACGTCAAGGGCGACTTCGACGAGCTCGTCGAGACGCTACGCAACCGGCTCAGCCCTGCAATCTCCGGATTGCTCGCCGTCTTCAAGATCCTCCAACATCGCCAGGGCCGAGAGAACATCGGCGGCTTCATCAAAGCCTTCAGAGAGTACATGACGTACCTCTCTAGGGAGCCGGAGAAGAGGGCCAACGAGTTGCTAGTCGCCTTGTTCGTCAACGGAATGTCGAACATGCCTCTCCGCGAGAAGATGTTGCAAGCGGTGAATAAGGTCGACGATCTCGACATCGACAAGGTCTTCAACGAGGTGTTGGCGCTCGAGGCGTCCATGAACAACAACAAGCTCCTCGCCCAGCAAGAGAATAACAGCGGGCATCAACAGAACCGCAACAACTTCGCGGGAGGCGGCTTTCGCGGCAACGGTGGCTACAACAATAAGGGCAACTTCAACCACCGTGGCAACGGCTTTTTCAATAACAATCGAGGCAACAACCACAATTTCAACAACAACCGAGGCGGCAACAACTTCAACAACAATCGAGGCGGCAACAACAATTACAACAACAACAACAACAGGGGAGCCACAACGGCAACGTCTTCCCCTATTTCTGCAGCCACTGCAACGTCAGCGGCCACTCCTACGACCGCTGCTATGCCCGTCCTCGACAACAGGAGCAGCAGAACAACGCGCCGACGGCCAACAGAGGCCAGAAACAGAAAAAAATGAAGCGGCTCCGACATTGCGACGCGACGACGTCGTCAGCGAGTGGGCGCGGCTCACAACCGACTGTGCCTATCCCAGAGGCATTGCAAGCCGAACCAGCTATTGACAGCAAGCGGCAGCTGTCGATCAACGACCTAGGACTGGAGTTGTTCGTCAACGGTGAAGCGCTCACCGGCAACGTCCTGGTCGACACGGGAGCCGAGGTGAATCACATTCCTGCCAGCGTCATGCGCCAGCTTCAGACGGAGACGGCTGTGCGCGAAGGGCCCCCTTTACTCATCAGCGGTTTTCTGGGACAACCAAGGGAGGTTCCTTCAGTGACTGCCGAGGTGCAGCTCACTCCAGCGGGTCGGGCGGTTGAGGCCACGTTCGCCGTCACCGACGACACCGACATTCTACTGGGTTGGCCAACTGCTCAAGAGCTCGGAATCCGATTTTGTGTGCAGACGTGCCACAAGAGCGTCGAGAGCAAGCCCAGTGTTGGCAGCATCGACAACGTGAGCCAGGAGAGCTCGCTTCAAGAGGACGCCGCGTCTGCGAACGCTTCTGGAGCTGCGGAGACAGCTGCCACTTCTGGCGCCTCTTCAACTCAAGGTGAACAAGTGTCACCTCAACGGGGCCGTGTGCTCAGTCCGAACGAATCGGGCACGGTTTCCCTGCGTGCGTCAACATTGGCCGACGACACGCTCTACTTCGAGCCCAACAGTCAAGGCAAGGTCCTGGGCGCCTCTCCGTCTCTGCTACAGCGCCAGGACAACGGGCTCTTCAAGCTGCCAATGCAAAATCTCTCGAAGCGATGCCTGAGGATTGCCAAGGGTACTTCCATCGGCAGCGTCCACAGCGTGATTGCAGAGGTCACCCCTGTGGAGAACAAGCACAGTCAAGTCGATTCCAAGCACAAGGAAGAAGTGTGCAAAGAATTCGACAGTCGCTGTGAAACAACAAGCATCACGAGCGTGCAGCACAAGCGACTTCAACTGCTCAACGCGGACTACCACGACATGTTTGCGCTGAAGCAAAACAATGACGAGAACGAGACGGCGGTGCAGACGCCGCCGCATGCGACACCAATGCGCGCCGCGCCGACCGAGAAGGACCAGGCGCCTCGGCAGTACGCGCGCAAGTTGGCCGAATACCGCAAGGTCGAAGAGAAAATCAAAAAAGACCGCAAGCGCAACGTGGAGCTGCAGAAGCAGTACGACAAGTCTAAGAGCGACATCAAGTTGCTCCAGAGTGCACCGAATGGTCCGGGCTACGTGGTCAGCTGTCGACGGAGCATCGACAAGGCGAAGCGGAAGCAGGGCAGTCGCGTCGCGTTCGACATGACGACGCTGATCATCCTGACACTGCTGCCGCGGAAGGTGGACCCATTCGTGTACAAGATGTCGCACGAGGACCTTGGCGACAGCGAGCTGTTCAAGGGCGTCTGCGTCGTCCCTCCCAAGGGCTGCCTGCTCTACGACCCGCCGGGCATGGGCAAGACGCTGCTTGCCAGGGCCGTCAAGTCGCAGCTCAACTGCAACTTTCTCAAGGTGGTCTCTTCAGCGATCGTCGACAAGTACATCGGCGAGAGCGCGCGTATGATTCACGAGATGATCAACCACGCGCACGACCATGAGCCCTGCATTGTCTTCATGGACGAACTCGCCACCAACGAGCGCGAGATCGACTACGAGGCGGTGGTCAAGCTCTCGGAGGGCTTCTCGGGCGCCGACTTCTCCTACAGCACCTGCCGGCTCTGCGCGGTCTGTAGTGAAGTCGTCGACAAGGCAACGCGACCAAGGAGCGGCTCACCGCTAGCCAAGTCCGTCTGCCTCAAGCCTCATCTCTTTGAAGGGCGGCGAATGTTGAGATGCCGCACATACTACTACAGGAGTGATACGGCATAGCGTTATTGTGTGCCGGGGTTCGGTATTTGGTTAGAAAATTGTTTTAAGAAGTCGGTGCGTCTTAGCCGTCAACGGCTCAACGGCTACAATACAATGAACACATTGTCGCGCGCCATGTGTCGGACATTGCTGTGTGCGTGTACGTGTGTTGGTGATTACAAAAATACAAAAAATACAAATACACACGTACGCACATGCGTGCGTGTATGCATGCGTGACTGCTGACCGGTGTGAGACGACGCTCTGTCGGCAGCGCCTGCGCCGACGCTGCCGTCGCCGACTGCTGGCCGTTGCGGCGGCCTGCGCGCGGTAGAGGGCGCGGCGGTGGCCGAGCTGGACGTCGACCCCAGGAGGGAGGCGTGGGCGCTGACGAGCTCTGCCTGGTCGTCGACTACTTCTACATGGGATGGGACGCACGGCCAACGAGGCGCCGGGGGGGGGGGAGGGACCGGCCGGGGCGGTGGCGGTGCGCTGGTGGAGAGGGAGACGACAGAGCGGCTGGGCTGCGCGACGCTCATCGACCTGCTCAGCAGCGTCGAGGCGGCAGCGGGCGTCGTTGTCGAAGACGCCGCGCACGCGAACAGACTCGTCAAGGCCGGCAAGGCCTTCTACGTCGACGGACCCTTCGCCGACCTCATCGTCAACTGCAACTTGCGCGCGCGCCGCCTCGCACGCACGAGCATGCGCACGCACGCATCCACGCACGCATGTGCGCACGTGCACTCACCGGCTTAGGTTTAAGCTCAGGCCGAGGTAAGCTTAGGCTCCAGCTAAGCTTCTGGCTTAGGTAAGCTTAGGCTTCTGTGCGTACTTGCGTGCGTGCGTGCGTGCGTGCGTGCGCGTGTGTCTAAGCCTAAGCCTAAACCTAAGCTCAGCTGTAATCCCCATCTTTATAATCTTTAATACAACTTTATGCGAGTAGAGTACGGATTGTTGGTGGCATCCGGTGCGGCTTTTCCACCCCACTTAGAATTGCATAGCCTGCTCCCCGCGTTTAGGCATCGACAATTTTCCCATTCCCCGTCTGCCCCGTTCGCCCACTCCGCCCCGTCCAACTAGTTATTCCCAACAAAACAAACACAAATAAACGTCCACACGCATCCACGTCCAATTCCGTGTACCCGTGCACGTATGCCGCCATTTTGCCACAAACAGACAAATCCGTCCGTCCTGCGTTCGCTGCGTCCAATGATAGTTTAGTCCTGTCTTTGTATACTTCTTTTGAGAAAGTGTGTGATGTAATGGAAGCAGGACGCTTTAAAAATTGTCTTTTTGTCGCAAAACGGAGCATACGTGCACCGCATATTTGCACTTCGCTACGCGGAAAATTTCGCCGAAATTTGGCCCATACGCAAACCATCGCAAAGTTCAATCCTCATCCTGGGTTTGGGGCAAGGCACTGGCGGAGTTTTCCGTTCTAGAAGCATGAAGTGGAGAGAGAAGTTCGAGAATCCTATCCGTCAGCTCATGCTCGCTTGAGTTGGGACTGCTGCCAGCAGCACAAAACAGTGCACAACGTGTTACTATCCTAGCGTTGTCGTCGACGCCGTCTTGTTTGATCTGAATCGGTCATGGTTTTGATGTCTGTGTGTGTTGCTAGAGACACTAGCTAGACTGTCCATCGGATGTTCAAAGAACAAACTCAGAACCTCATGCAGCGTGCATGCTAAATGCGCCATATCGTTTCGTTAGCTACTACTGCTTGTGATCGATCACTACGTCTCAATAGCTTATCAGCTTTGAATTCATCAAGCACTGTAAAGGCACCCAAAGTACCGCAACGCAGTAGTGAAGTGTTGATTTTCAGTAGTGAAGTGTTAACGCACCACGGGTGCGTTAACGATGTTCAAATGGAAACAAACGGTGTTCAAATGCTAGTACGGTACTGCCCAATTCAAACACGAGTACGTGCAACGTGCTAATCGTAGAAGTTGGTATAGATAAATACGTGCAAAATATACGGAATATATACAAAATTCCTCGTGCGATGGCGTTGTCTGTATGCGGCGCACCTTGCGGCGGCGGCGACGGTGGCACGCAAATGCACCTTCTTACGCGAATAAATACTCATGAGACTCGCATAAAAAGATGTGCAATGTGAACGAAGCGCATGAGATCAAGTGTTACCACGTCTGCCCATTAAGCCCTACAAGACGCGACATTAACGGGTGGGGTGGCATGGCAGAAAACGTGGTTGCTCACGTGTTCGTGCGCCTCCTGGGGGAGCCATGCCGCACTCCTTGATCAGCCGTCGGCTGCTCCGGTCCAGCTGCTGAGCGACCGCCTCCTGTGCGAGAAGCGGCCGGCACTGAGCATGGTGCACAGTGTCCTTCGTGCCCCTCTCGATTGAGCCATGGCTGCGCACGACCAGTGACGGTGGCGGCTGCCGTTGTCGGCCATCGCCAGCAGCGTCCTTCGTGTAGAGGTAGTAACAGCGAAGGAAGCGGTAGTACGCGTCCCCGCTGGCGGCGCGCCGGCTCAACGTGTACACGCGCACCCCACCACGCTGTCGCTGATCCGGCACGTGCGTGCGCAGGTACACGGCATCGGAGGTGGATGTGAATGTGCGTTTGGATGTGGATGCATTAATATTATTTTTATTTAGCCTAATAACCATTCCTTTGCGTTTCCTTGTCTTTTATGTAATGTAAGGCTGTAATGTAATGTATGTAATGTATGTAATGTAATGTTTTGCAACGCTTCGCCGATACTCTGAATAATTCGTAAAAAAAAATAGAGCATAGTCGCCGCAGCACCGCAACGCTGGACTTTGTCATCAAGAAACGGACCAAAATAATTTTGGCGCTATCGCTGTGCTACTGTTTGCGGAGAGTTTAAAAAATTCTTCAGTTGCAGAGAGGTGGAAAACTGAAGAGGTTTCGCTTTGAAAGCATAGGTGGGGGGGAGGGGGGTTAAGCCCCCCTGGCCAAGGCAATCCCGCTTTTTTTTGCGGGAGCGACCCCCCCCCCCCCCTGGCCATCGCCAATATCGAAAAAAATTGGCTAAAGATGCGTATTTTTGATCCGTTTCAGTGTAGTGTGACTCAAAAACGCTTAAAAAGTGCTATTTAGGCGTTGGTTTGACATATTTTCGACCAAAAAGCACCGATTTACACGCTATTTTGGTGCGAAATCTTCCACTTCGACTACCCCTCCTCCAAAATTTTAGATCCCGGCGGGATGGCCGGAGACCACTACCCCTCGATACCCCCAGCCACCCCCCCTGGCTTTTGACCCAATCTACACCTATGTTTGAAAGGCCAGAGAATCAATAGCCAAGAAATTTGGGCGGAAAGTCTGTTGTTGTCTGACGCTATTTCATAGTTGATAACGCCTTCTGGGAGTCTTTTACAGATTAGACAAAAGGAGTGGGCTGCTCTACCATTGGGGGCGCGCGTGGGAGAAGTTCTCGGCCGGTTCGGAAATCGGAAGGGAGACTGCGCAGGGTTGGATCATTCACAACCAGCTCACAGCCGACAGTGGCGTAGCCAAGGGGGGGGAAGGGGGGGAAGCTTCCCCCCCCGCAATTCTCCGAAGCTAAAATTTTTTTACTTGGTACCCTCTGTTGCAAAAGTGCCAATCTGGGCCTTTTTCTCAATTTCAATGCAAATAATGATGAAAACGACACTAAAGAGCCAAATTTTCGCCAGCGGCGCATTGTTTTGCATAACAAACCGTGAAAGTTCGTTACCCTACTCTAAAAAATTTGCCTGCGGCGCTATTTTGAGCACGGAAATCGACCGTTTTGACAACATTGCTAACGTTTTGGTGTGAATATAGTCAGACAAACGAGCGCAAAGCGTGTAAACAGATTGGATGAGAGAGTGTCTAAAGCTTCCCCAGCCGAAATGGCACAATGTCCAAAAAATTCGACAGGGTCCCCCCTGTTGCAAAATTGAGAATTTGGCCGAAATTGGACTTCCCCCCCCGAAATCAAGTCCTGGCTACGCCACTGACAGCCGAGCAGGATAGATGGCCCTCACGTCGCTGTTGCAACGGGCAGGCTACGGACGGCAGCCACCCGCCACCCACACGTCGTCGCTGTCCCCAAGCAGCGGCTCGTGTCGTGTTGTTGTCGTACATTTTTTTCTCGCCGCCGCAGTGTTTCCAAAATAAATGTCCTCTTGCCGCCATCGTCACTGGCGGCCGCACCACCGGTTACGTTTACGTGAAGGTCTCACCAGTTGAGAAAGGTGCGCGAAAAGGTGGTCGCGCACAGTAAGATGGTTTGGTGTCGCGCCGCTCTGCGCGCCTGCCGTCAGCTGCCTGCAGCAGGGCGTCCGCCGTCGTCGTCGTCGTCGCCTCGGCTGCTTCTCCGTCCGCCGAGAGCCACCCTAGCACCCAGCCGATCGCTCGTGATCGTCTCGGACACGGTGGAGCAGTTCCACGAGCTGACCGACCACTTGGAGGACGCGGACTGGGCCGAGCTGCTTCTGGCGGCCTTCACGGGCTCCTTTGCGTGGTCGGGCCAGCGCTGGCTCGACGCGCTCCAGTGGGCGACCGACGCGGCCGGCTGCTCGTGGGCGGCCACCGTTCTCGTCGGTGAGTGAAAGTACTGCTGCTGCTGACGACCGACTGACTGGTGACAACGATTGACGTTGACTGGCTCGCAGTGGGCCTTTCGACTCGCGTCGCGCTGGCCGGCCTCCACGTGGCCGCCCTGCGGTACAACCACCGCTGCGCCGAGGTGGGCTACGCGGAAACGCGCCACACCGCGACCGACTTCAAGGCCATGCCCATCTACATGCTGGTCGGGGGCAGGCAGGCTCGCTGCGTTTTGGGCGATATACGATATGCGTTGTTTGTTGCAGTCACCGCTGACGGCCAGCATGTGGTTCTTCGCAATGAGAGCGCTGCCGGCGCGGGCCGACGAGCAGCTGTCGACCGCCGCCGGCCCCTCCTCCTGGCTGCTGGCCGACCTGGCCTCGGCGCCGCTGGGTCAGGGTGCGCTCGCCCTCCTGCCGCCCCTCTACGCGGCCGCCGCTTTCGGCGCCGCTTCCTGGGTGCGTCGTCGCCAACAGCCACGTATACATGTAACCACTAGCTGATCCAGAAGGGCGGAAAGGGGGTCTCCATCTCCTGTCAGCTCAGATTGGGGGGAGGGAGTGGGAGAGCTCAGGGGGGAATGTTTCTATATGGGCCTTTCAAAGGCTTCCTAGAGTCGCCCCCGAACCAACAATGGGGGGGGGCGGGAGA
Organism: Paralinhomoeus sp. GSCO2_6; assembly: GCA_030248085.1. NCBI lineage: Eukaryota > Metazoa > Nematoda > Chromadorea > Monhysterida > Linhomoeidae > Paralinhomoeus > Paralinhomoeus sp. GSCO2_6. Next base: position 47,976 of record JASAMY010000495.1, read on the forward strand.
AAGAAGGACGAGCACAGTCGCAAAGTGGGCAGATTATTTGACGTTTTCCTTGGATTAAGGCAATTTTCGCCTGCGGCGCTGTCGTTTTATTGCAACTCACTATTGTGTGTTGAAAATAGTAGAAACAAAGCAAATGCCGATGCCCGGGCCAAAATTTAACTTTTCAGGTGTGCGATGGAAAACATTTAACCTTCTCCCTCCCCCCCCCCCCTCCCCTCTGTCAGAAAATCCTGGATCCGCCAGTGCCTGTAACCGGGTGGGGGAGGGTCTCTCTGCTGCAAAAAGTGGAGCATACTTTTTAGAACGTAAAAACATATTCGGGGAGTGGGGGGATGTGGGGTTGACAAATTTCTGCAGGTAGGGAGACGCCCTCCTGTCAGTTACGACGGGCTATGCCAACACGCTCTAGATGGGCCGCGGCACGACGCTGTACGCGCAAGCCTCCTACTTCCACAGCCATCGGTTCAGTATTTACGCGATCCTCAGCTACTCCGGCTGCGTCCTCTACATGGGCCTAACAGAGCCCGCGGTGAGCGAGTCGCTCTGGGGGGCATTGGTGTAGGCTGGGTCTGGAGCCATCCCGGCCACCTAGAGCCGTCCCATCCGGAATAAGAATGGTTGGAGGGGGGGGTGACTCAAAACTGAATTCCGCACCGAAATTGCGTGTAAGCAGATACTCTTTGGGCTATCGTGGGTCAAAATAGGGTCTAAAAAGCATTGCTCCCGCAAAAAGGCGGCCACTGTGGCCGCAGGGGGGGGGGGGGTGACCGTGACCCCACCACCAGCCTGGTGGGGGTAGAGGTGAGGCATCGATGCGAGTGCACCGTGTCGGATCTCTCTCTCAGACGGTCGCCTACTACATGTGCCTGAGCAACAGCTGTTCCCTGGCACTCGCGTGGGCCTTCAAGCCGGTCGCGCCCGAGCCCGTCTTCTATTTTGTGCCCACGACGCGCGCCGCGCGACGGGCAAGTTCGGGCATCAGCTGGGGCCTGATTCTCCTGCCTCCGGTCGGCCTGGTGCTGCTGAGCAAACGACTCGACAGATGGCTCAACGTGGGCAAACGTGACGAAGACGACTTTGATTATAGCGAAGACATATGAACGCGTCTGTTGATAGAAGCAACGCCCTGTGTCATTCTAGAGTCTGGAGAAGTGTTGTGTAGTTGGACAAAAACTGAAATGGCCTCCAGATGATTGTGAAACTTTAGGCGAGCGCTACCATGTGGTGCAGGGGAGGGGAGTGGATCCGCTACCATGTAAATGTTGGGGCAGGCGTAAATGGTCCTTTGCTACAACGCTACTGTTCGTCGTCGGAATTTCGTCGACAACGTCCTCCTCTTGAAAGTGGCATAACTGTCGCCTACGTTAATGGATTTTACTGAAATCTTAGGACAACAAATGGCAAACCAGTGACTACGGGCTCTCAAAATTTGAGCACAAAACACCTATCACAGCTCAAGTTATTCGCCAACAAATTTGGGTCATGTAAAAAAGAAGCCCTGTAAAACAACACGGGGCGGGGGGAGTGGCGCAACAACGCGAGACGTACAACGAAACACGGCTGGACGGTTCCCGGCATACCTGTAACTGGGGGGGGGGGGGGGCTTGGGGGCCCCACACTATTTTTCCAACCCCCACCCAACTCCCCCCCCCCCCAACCCGCCCCCCCCCCCCCAGAATTTTCCCAAGGGATTTTCACTCGGTCTAAAACGATAAAAGTGAGTAAATGTTGGTGTGTTTTAGTGCTTTTCAGTGTTATATGACCGTAAAACAGCTAAATAACACTGTTTAGACCCTATTTATACCCATTTTTGACCAAAAAGTACCAGTATCTACTTACAAATGCGCCGCGCGCACGTGTGTGTATATATGTGTGTATGCTTCGAGTAAACTCGCGAACCGCTTGACGTACGTGCACGCGCGATGGCTCGATCGAATCGTCGCGACCCCGAGATGGTCATGGGCAAGTTCGATTTTTGATATGCAAATTCATACAGTAGTTATGGCGCATTTTCAAAGTTTGCAGCACAGATTAACACTACCAAACGAATTGCACATGGATGAATTGCACATAAAAGACTCGCCTTGACGTCACGAGTCATTTGCACATGCTCCCGCATAATTATGCAAATGAAAATTATGCAAATTATGCCAATTCACAATTTCGCAATTTCACCCACATGGGTGATGTTGCGTGGTCAGTTGACACCTGGCGGCAGCAGGTCACTTGTAAAAGTGCTCAACTAGCTGGGCCAGATGCCTCCCTTTGGGGAGTGGGTGAAAGCCCCAACTACTTTTTGAAAAATGATTGTATGTGTGCTGCATTGTATCTTGCCTAATTGGAAAATGGAAAATGAACTGCAGATTGATGAATTGCATATCAAATGACTCGGCTAGGCGTCACGAGCACTGTATGTGTGGCAATGCACGCATGCACGCACGCACGCACGCGCGCACGATATATATATATATATATATATATATATATATATATATATATATATATATATATATATATATATACATGCAGGCACGCACGCACAGGCTTATGTCGAAAGGGGACAGCCACTCCGTGGACGTGCTCCCGCATAATTATGCAAATGTATACTGTAAGTGTGGTACAATGTATCCTGCCCACCATGGTGAATGCCCATTGCGATTAACAGAGCAGCAGTGAATTTGACACCAGCAACTGTCAACGTGGTGAATGCCCATCACGATCAACCGAGCAGCAGTGAATTTGGCACTGTCAACTGTCAACACGCACGCACGCACATACGTACACGCACGCACGCACGCACACACGACGCACGTACACGCACGCACGCACGTACACATGCATGCACGCACGCACGCACACACGCTCGCACAGAGGAGCACAGAATTTGGGCCAATTTCTGTCAACGGGGTGCACGCCCTCACGATCAACAGAGCAGCAGTGAATTTTGCGCCACCAACTGTCAATGGGGTGAATGCCCATCACGATCAACAGAGCAGCAGTGAATTTGGCGCCACCAACTGTCAACGGGGTGAACGCCCATCACGATCAACCGAGCAGCAGTAAATTTGGCGCCACCAACTGTCAACGGGGTGAACGCCCATCACGATCAACAGAGCAGCAGTAAATTTGGCGCCACCAACTGTCAACGGGGTGAACGCCCATCACGATCAACAGAGCAGCAGTGAATTTGGTGCCACCAACTGTCAACGGGGTGAATGCCCATCGCGATCAACAGAGCAGCAGTGAATTTGGTGCAAGCAACGGTCAACAGAATGAATGCCCATCGTGATCAACAGAGCAGGAGTAAAGTTTGGCGCCACCAACAGTCAACAGGGTGAACGCCCATCGCGCACCTGCTTGCACAGCATGATCATGTCGACCATCATATGCAAAATCAGTTGCTTTATTCCTTAACATACCCATGGCGGCCAAAGGCCGCGCGCGCCTCTAGTAACTCAAAAAATGACCGGCTACCCCCCACTTTTTGCTCCAGACACCCCCCCCCCAGAATTTGGCCATTTACTTCCCCCCACTCTTCCAGACCCAGTTACAGGTACGGTTCCCAGAACTTACGTCCCCTCTTGCCATTTATGGCCACACCAAGTTTTTGCGTGTTTGGCATGTACGCTTTTCGGTTGTGTTAGAATGACTGAGTAGAGAATTCGACTGATGCCATAGCTCCTTACCGGTGCAACTAAAAAGCGTATCACAGACTGACGAAACGTATCAAGGCACGTTCGCGAACGCCACGTTAATTTAAATTCCGCCAAATTGGCACAACTAGGGGGATTCGCTTACAGGGGGTATTTGCTTACAGCGCCAACAATGCTCTCCCCACGTTTGCGAATACCCCCTGTAAACGAACAGCTAGCATACACATGTGCGTTTGATGTTACAGAAGGCGACAAGCAACAGAAACCAGTTCGTGGCCGTGGCCATGGCCAGCGCGTCCGTCGGCCGAGGACGAGGGAGGCTTGTGCGGTCACTGTCGCAGCCACGGCTGCGAGCACAACTGCACCGACACTCCACTCGGTGGGTTCATCGCTTTACGGCCGTCTCCTCCCCACGGCGCTCAGTTCGATCGGCGCCGCGTGCCCGCAGGTCCCAAGTGCTCGTGCCCGCTCGGCTTCGAGCTGACCGCCGACCTCAAATGCTGCGCCGACGTCGACGAGTGTCACGTCTGCGAGCAGCGCTGCATCAACCAGCCAGGTCGGCTGCGCGCGCCCCGACGCCGCCGCGCCGCTGACGCAAGGCGACGGTGTTCAGGAAGCGGCGCGTGCACCTGCGTGGAGGGCTACGAGCTGCAAGAGGGGTTCCGCTCCCATTTGGAGGCCGTCATAGCGGGGCCGTCTCTACTTCTCGTTCGGGGATGAGGTCTGCGCGCTGCGTGTAAAGCTGTTGCCGGGCGTGGATGGCGACGGAGGCTGCGCTCACGCGCAGATGGCGAGCATGCGGCTGACGTCTCGGCTGAGTGACGAGCGCTGGCTGGGCGACTTCGAGACGCTGTTCCACGTCTACGGGCGCGGGGAGCGCGTGGAGAACGTGGCGCTGCTGGATCCGGCCAAGGAGCAGCTCCTCTACAGCGTCTGGAGCGCCGGCGGCACCGAGGGCGGCGTCCGTCGCTTCGACGTCGACACGCACAGCTGCCTCGTCGAGAACCTGGGCGGCGTGGAGGCGCTGGCCGCCGACTTCCTCACAGCCAACTTCTACTACGGCGTCTCGGGTAGGCGGCGGCGCGGCCTGCGCTGCTCTCGTGAGTGGCGGCGCCGACGAGACGGGCTAGGCTTGGCGCCGTGCAGAATTCGACGCGTCCGCGACCACGCCCGCGACGCACTCCATGTGTTTTGCAAAGCGCGCCCCTGGGCGTTCCTTAGAGAGTGGCCGTTCATTCTGTCAGCCAACCCTCTACCCTGGGCTTTCATTGTAGGGGTGGGGGTCGTTCATTAGGAGGGGGAGCGTTGATGCAGAAGCGCAGCTTGCAGGTGCGCGGCCGGCGGGCGTGCTGGTGACGTAATGTCAGCAAATACATAAGCTTCCTTTTTGCACATACAATAGTTGTTCTCGAATACACGCGAAAAGAAGCGTTCGCTTACAGCTCGAAGCACCACAAAATTTGGAAAATTGCAAGACCCGTTCGCGAACAGGGGGTATTTGCGAACGCAGCTAAATTTTGGGCTGTTCGCTTACAGAAATAATATCACGGCGTTTCAAAACGTATCTCAGGAGCGGACGCTCAAGTCCGTTGCACCGGTAAAGAGATAGGAGACCGCGAAAAATAGCTGCTGCTATACCTAACTAGCTGTAGTGTGATGTTGGACTACTATGGTCATACACACTAGCGGATCCAAAGCAGGGGGCAGCCAAAATCTGACAGGTTCGCCCAATTTTGGATTAAAAGATGCTCTGAAGAACGTTGGAAATTCAAAATTTTCGCCTGCGGCGCACGGTTTTGGATGACAATTAATAATGAATTCGTTGAAATTCAGAGATGCAGCAGTTGACATTGACATTTTTTCGCGCCTGTGGCGCCAAAACGTCACAAGTTTTTACATAACACAGTAGCTATGCAAAAATGTGCGCCTGCAGCGCAACTGCTTGCTTCAAATGCTGCAAAGTTCGAAAACAAAGCAAAACAAAACAAAGACAAACAAACAAAGCAAAACAAAAAGCAAAACTGCAAAGCAAAGACGTGGGGTGGGTGGACGCCTGCTGCTGCTGCTGCTACTTTGCGGATTGACGACAGAGGCCGCTGTCGTCAGGGGCTCGTAGAGAGAGAGAGAGAGGGGTACGAGGAGCGGACACGCACGACGACGAGACACACGCACGCACGCGCTGCCGCTGATATGAAGTGCGCTCGCGCGAGAGTGGACTACGACGGCCGAGCAGAGCAGAGACACAACAGCGATCGGATGGAGTCGAGAGGACAGCGCCCCGAGTCGTCGACGTCTCCACGAGAGGAGAGGCGACCGAGTTCCTTCTAAAGCCTTGCAGTCCAGCAGAGTCAGTGCCCGTAGTCCAATCGGCGGCCACAGCACTCGCCGTCGGAGCGCAGAAGCGAAACTACGACTGCGTACTGCGAAACTGCGTACTACGACTGCGAACTGCGACTGCGAAACAACGCGCGCAGAACCCTCTGGATACAATCGATTGTCGATCTTCACTTGCGGCAAAATTGGCCGCTGTCCATGAGACGACTGGCTACCGTAGGACGCCGCCGACGCCCGCATGCAGAGGGCACCATGCGCGTTGTCGACAGGGCGGCGCTGGAAGACGACGTCATGCGTCGCAAGCCGAGAGTGCGATGACTTGGCGCCCACCTGTCGACAGAGGACGGCGCTGCTGTGGTCATGTCCAGCACCCAGCTAGCGACTGCTGGCCATGCGGACGCTCCGACAGGCAGAGAAGTAGCCGACGGCACCGTGGTCGGCGAGCTGAGGTCGACGAGCATGACGGCGGGTTCCTCGGACGCGCCGAAACACGTCGGAGAGCCGTCCGAGCTGGCAGGGGCCGGTTCTACAAAACGGATGCCGACAGTTGCCCCGACGACGCAACCGCCGAGGGAACAGAAAGACGCACCACCAACACCAGAGCGAGCGGCCACGCCGCAGACAGCCGACTGGGTCGCGTCTGGCGACGCCGCCTGGTGCTCGTCGTGTTGGTAGTGGGGGAGTTTTGCCGCCCTCGCGGCACTTTTCGCCGACTTGGAGCGAGCGGCGGCGCGCCCTCCGCGACAGCAGCTTGAACCTTCCCTACCGCTGGCAAAGTTGAGCAATGGCGCGGCAACCTGTCGCCGTCGCGTCTCCACTAAACAAAATATTTTGCACATGGCACAGCGGCGTACACCGCGTCAGGAGCGCACCGTTCAAGACGCCACAGGAGAGCGATTGCGACGTGTGCACCGAGTCGCGCAGCCGCCTCTCCATTTCCGAGATGGCTTCTCTACGGTCAAACAGCTGGAGGAGTTTGCAGCCGACGCGAAGCACCGTCGCCCGGGCGCAGTGGAAGACGTCCTGACTACGGTGGTAGTCACACCTGGGTGGGAGACGCCGACGCGTCGTAGGGTCATAGAGGGGGGGGGGGAAGGGGGGGGGGGCGGGTGGCCAAGGGCACCAAATCCAGCCCCGGTAGTTGTGCACAGTGTCCGCCATGAGCCCCAGCCAGCCCACCAGCAGGTCGACGGAGGGGAAGCGGCGCTGCACGCCCTCCAGCAGCTGCTCGACGCTCAGCAGTCGCTCCGCATTTGCAAGACTATTCGCGTCCGCCGAATCTGAAAGCGCCAGGCAGCGGGGTTGGTGGCTTGGTGAGGGAGGACAAGGCAGTGCAGGGGAGAGGGCAGGGCTGGGTACGGACGAACCGTTCCAGGAGTGGAGAACGCGCAAGGCGGAGCGGACGACGGGTAGGTGCTCGGCGGTGGCGACGAGCACGCGCATGCTGGAGCGGTTGACGAGCTCGACGAGGCGCGTCGCCATCGCGCCGTAGTCGGTGGAGAAGCGCTCGAAGGCGAGCGGAATCTGGTGCGTCTTTGCCGACTGCTCCTTCGCCAGGCCCGCGTATCCATAGGGCAGCTCTGAAGCGCGCGACGCGTGACACTGAAGACGCCAGTGGACGACGCGGCAGCAGAGGACGCACGGGGCTTGGGATAGGCGTGGAAGAGCGTGCCGACTTCGGGTCCGCCGCAGAGCGACGCGACGACGGCGGCCAGCTCGCAGGGCAGCTGCAGTCCCGCGCTAGTCTCCACCATCGACTCGACGCTCACCAGCACAAAGCTCTCGCGCCACACGACCTCTAAAAGCGCCCACTCCTTCAGTCCGCCCTTTTCTCAGACGACGTCACCGCGACGCGACAGCGCACCTTCTCTCGTTTTACTCCCAAAGTAGTCGTCTTCGTCGTACACGCAGTCGACCACCTCTTCAGCCATCTACAGCAATAAACAAGAAAGTAAAATGAAAATAGTAGTTGAACGGCGCAAGAGGGACGCGCGTACCGTAATTTGTTGCGTTCGTTTTGAAAAATTTGCATATTAAATTTGCATTCTTGCAAAATTTGCATGGTTTTGCATAATTCGGGAAGAACTTCATTCTGCTGCACTTTTAACTCTTCATACTTTCAATTTTTTTTTTGAAACGCAGCATGATGGGTATGTGACCTGTACCTGCACCCTACTTAGTTACACTTATGCCTACGGTGGCGGTGATGGTACTGTTACGCTCTGTGCTGTGGTAGCTGCGGTGCTACGTTTTGCATGCGTACGGTATACCGTACGGAACGAGAGTGCATAGATTCTCAAAACGATACCGCGCGCGTTGCGTATTTAATTTTTTTTACTGTATATCTTTCTTTAATTAATCGTTTAGACGAATATCGTGTTCGAGCACGTTTCGAGTTACGGCATTCGGCTAGTGGCAAGAAGAAACTCGCGACCCGACTAGGATGGAAAGCCTGTGGAACTTCAAAATCGGCGACGATGACGAGGCCGATTCTGGCGGCCAATGGGTGACGAACGAGTGAATGTCTAGATCCTTGCGGTACACGCATGTTTGTGTCCACAGGAGTCGCGAGGTCGCGACTGGGTCTGCTTCATTGTCGACTGCGACGACGCCATGTTGGACACGGAAGCGGGTCTCGCCGAGGCCGAGAACGGAGACAGCTGCTTCGACTTGGCCCTCACTGTTGGTTGTTGTTCGGGGATTTTCTATCTATCTGACGAGATTGTTAGTCCTGTCGTCTCCAGGCTCTGCGCGGCTTTCTGTGCAAGCAGTGCGCGGGCGCGCAGCTCGAGTACGTCTCCGTCATGTTCGTGAACACCGTGCGTGCCGCCGCACCCTTCTTTTTTCACCGTGCATGAGCGAGCGAGTTGTGGTGTCTGCAGACTCGAACGGACAACGCGGAGCAGAACTTCGCGCACGTGGTGCTGCTCGAGCAGAAGAGCGTCCTGCCCAGCGCCGAGCTCGTCAAGCGCGTCGACGCCTTACGGCCCTGCATGAACGGTTCGCGATTCCTTCGACCCGTGACTGATCAATCACCACCGCAGTAATGGATCATACACAAGAGAGCTACCGTACCCCAGAGGCGAGTGACGAGGCCCGTTCGGCGCTGCTGGGCGACGGTTCGGCTCGGTGCAACTGGGACGAGGCGCTCTGGCTGGCGTCCATCATGGCCGAGAGCAGGTCGGTGGCGTCTTCTCCGCTGTCGAAATGTCGACTTGCACAGCGCGCGCGCAATTCAGCGGCGTGCGTTTCGGCGTCAAACGGCTGTTCGTCTTCACCGTCGACGCCGACCCCGGCCAGGGCGAGCCCGGCGTCAGGGTGCGGCGCCGCTGCTCCTAGACGACCCCCCCTGCCTGCCAGCTGTTTGTCGTCTCCGCCTTTTAGAGCCGAATCGGCCAGAAGCTCGAAGACTTGCGCAACCAGCAGATCGAGTTTAAGCTCCTGCCGCTCGTCAAGCCCTTCCAGTCGCAGTTCTGGGTTCGTGGCCTTGGCCAACCAACCAGGCCTGGAGTAATCGCGAGTGCGCTGCTGCCGCGTCGCGTGTAGGAGCGCCAGCTGAACGGGCCGATCGAGGACCCAGAGACCGTTCTCGCCGAGTTTCTAGACGAGTTCCGTTCTTTGAATTTTTTTTTCGTCGAACATTGTACTTCTGCTCGCCCCGCAGTGCTCGTCGCAAGGACTTCAAGAAGCGGAGCATGGGCAACGTCGGCTTTTCGCTGGGCGCCGGCGTCGAGCTGAGCGTCGGCCTCTTCAACCTGCTGGCGCCGGCGCGCGTCCCCACCGCCGTGAGTCTCGACCGTCGGCGCAACGAGGAGGTCAAGCTCAAGACCGAGTACTACAACCCGGTCCGTGGGGGGGGGGGTGGCGTCGTGTGCAGTCGGCGGAGAAATACGCTCGAATATTTGACTCCTTGGAGGACACGGGCGAGAAACTGTTCGACCAAGACCTCGTCAAGGTCCAGCACTACGGCGGCCAGAGCATCCCGTTCGAGTACGAGGAGGTGGAGGACCTCCGCCGGCTCTGCGAACCCGGTTTGCCTTTCGGGAGCCCGTCCCTCCATCGTGGGACCTAAGGTCCTTTCAGGCCTGGTGCTGCTGGGCTTCAAGGCCGAGGCGCAGCTGCGGCTGCACGAGCACGTGAGGCCCGCCCTCTTCCTGCAACCCAACGACAAGGAGGTGCTCTGGTTTCAATTTCCAAAAAAAAAATTGTAAACTTTTTTTTCAAAACGGTTTCTAGGTGCGCGGCAGCGGTCGCCTGTTCCGCGCGCTCGCCCAGCGCTGCCTCCACCGGCGTCGCGTCGCCGTGTGCCGGCTGACGGCGCGTCGGAACATGGCGCCGAGGCTCGTCTACTTGCTGGCCAGGCACTCGCCACCCCTGCGCGAGGGTCACGAGCGTGAGAGCACGCTCGGCTTCCACGCGCTCTTCATGCCGTTCGCCGACGACGTACGACAACTCGACGCCCTCCTGCCGCAGGACGACGAGCAGCGGCCGGCTGAGGGTACTGAGACACTGGCGGGTAGCCATTTCCTGGAAATCAACCGCCCCCCCCCCCCCCCAACAGAGCGCGACCGTGTCAGGGGCGTTACGAATTTTCCCGGACGGGCGGATTGTGAATTCGAAGCAATGGACGCTGATGAAAATTTGTCACTATTGGCTCGGGTGGTACACTAGAAGCGCGTAAGACACACATTCCTCTCTGCCGTGTCTCCCTTCAGCCCCAAGGCTACGCACAAGGAGTCGCTCGGTTTTAGTCCGACAATTTGACTACAATAGGTGGAGGGGAGGGGGGGGGGGGTGTGCAGTCCCGTCCCGGGGCTCTGCAGACCCTCTGCGACGCCCTGGCAGCGGGGGGGGGATGTGCCCTGGTTTCATCGTGACGCAACGTCCTCCATCCATCCTGTGTTGTGTTGCAGCGAGCGCGTCTCAAATCGACGCGGCCCGGGAGTTCGTGACGAAGATGCGCTTCGACTACACGCCCGACAGCTTCCGGAACCCCGTGCTCGAGCGCCACTTCAAGACGCTCGAGTCGCTCGCGCTAGACCTCCCACAGGCTCCCGACTGTCTAGACCAGACCAGTTCGTCGTTACCCCCCCCCCCCCCATCCCCACTGCTCCATTGTCCGGCATGTCTGTAACCCCCGCCCACAGGCGGAAGTCAGCCCCCGCCCCCCCCCCCAGAATGCTGAAGCTGTCAAAAATGATTCAAAAAGAGCGATTTGCGTCCTTCTCGAGTGGGAGCTATTTGAGCATAGCGCACTGGACCAGCAGTATCTATTTATTTTGGTGCACAATTCTGCCATTCTTGACATCTGTACAGTACCACCTTTCCGCACCCGCTTGGAATGCTCCTTTAGAAGCGGATTTCGAGAGAGTGACACGCCGAGCGGGCGCCGAGTTGGAGGCGTTCGCTGCTGCGGTCTATCCGGAGGGCTTCGACCCGGCGGGCGCGCACAAGCGCAAGGTGTGCAGCCGGATTAGATTTTTGCGACCAGTTTTCTACCCCCTCCTCCCCCCCCCCTCCTAGGCGACTGCGACGGGGGGCTCGGCCGCGAAGAGAGCGCGCGACGACCAGGCGACGCGACAGCTCGACTTGAAGGAGGAATGCGCTAATGACCGGGTAATTAACAATCGTCTCTCGTATAGCCAGGACCGCTGTCGTTTCATTCGCACGAAAACGAATTGTAGTTGGCAAAGCTGACGGTGGCGCAGATCAAGCAGTTGGCTTCGGCCAGCGAGATCAAGATCACCGCCACACGCAAGGCGGACATTATAGAACAGATCAAAAGTCACTACGCTTGATCAATGATGGACGCCGCGACGCTTCGTGGGCTAGTGAAGAAAGGCGGTGACCAACCACTGCTTAATGCTTTTGTGCTCTCGCAATCTGTCCAGTCGAGTGCAGCGTGTGCGTGCAACTTGGGCGCGTTACGCAGGGTACCTTTGCACAGTACGGTAAGTGTATGGTATACTGTGTTCGGTCAAGTTAGACTGTGGATAGACGGCGAGTGGTGGACCCCTTGGAGTTCCGGAGACGTACTACTCCTCGCACTCTTATTGTCTTGAAATCCGTACGAGACGGAGGCGTTGTATGTGGCGGTGCGCCGTCTGAACTGTTAGCACGTGAAAGCGATGCAGCATCCAACACTTGTTGGAGCGAATACAACGCCACACTCTGTAGGTGTAACCTGGTAGGGGCGGGCATGGATAGGTGCATGTTACTCCCTTCAGTTCCACTATTCAGTCGCAATTTCTGCTGTCGACGCGTCGTTGCGTTGGTTAGCCCCCAGTTCCTCGGTCCCCAGTTCCTCGGTCCCCAATTCCTCGGTCCCCAGTTCCTCGTTCCCCAGTTCCTCTGTGCCCCGATTCCTCGGTTCCCAGTTCCTCGTTTTCTCAGTTCCTCGGTCCCCAATTCCTCTGCGCCCCAGTTCCTCGGTTCCCAGTTCCTCGTTTCCCCAATTCCTCGGCCACCAAATTCCTCGGCCCTCAGTTTTTGTAATCCTACATTAAGCGCGAATGGTAAAGCACGCACGGTGACATGAGCGATTGAGCGACCGATGGCGATTGGTGAGAACAGGCAAGCACGCACACACAGGCATGTACTCATGGACGGACGGACGCGTACTGGACAGACAGCACGCAGGCAAGTGCCTGCACGAACGCGACGGCATGCACACACGCACTGGCATACGCACAAGAGATGCAACGCACGTATATCTCGGTCTGCGTTCTGCTGGCAAAAGGACGTGACACATCAAGACAATGTACATGCAGTTGTGCCTAACGACATTGCCTGAGCTCTCATGGTGAGCTATGTGCATGGAATAATGCGCAGTCCAAATCCAAAAGGGTACTGTAACTGAGGACAGAGGCCAGCTGGGGACGAGGCATACGATCGGGCACGTCAAGGTACACGTTATGTTCTGACTGCTTGTAGGACCGTGAGTGACTGCCAGATCATCCGCCAGCTGACAAGGGTGGCAAAAACTAATGAGATTCACTGTGGCTTTGATGGGGTTACTGAATGGATTGGCTGCTGAGTTCCCAAAAGAACAATGGGGCTGCTGTTACAGTGTACTTCTGCTGCAATGTCCTGTAATTCAAGCTGAGCTGACTGCCGCCCCGCGCAGCAAACATCAGTCGGTGCGCGCTCAATCAGAACTAGAAACTCACTATCAATAAAAGTGAAAACGCGATTAAAGGCCGAGGAATCAGGTGCCGAGGAATTGGGGAAACGAGGAATTGGGAACCGAGGAACTGGGGCACAGAGGAATTGGGGACCGAGGAACTGAGAAAACGAGGAACTGGGAACCGAGGAATTGGGGCACAGAGGAACTGGGGAACGAGGAACTGGGGACCGAGGAATTGGGGACCGAGGAACTGGGGACCGAGGAACTGGGGGTATGCCGTTGCGTTTCCTTTTGGGATTGCTTGCGTCATTTCATCGCCAAAAAAGACCGAAATTGCGGACGATCGAACCGAGAGATACAACACGGGGGGTGGAAGGAGCAGCGCCCCAACGAGAGACGTACAATGGAAAAACGGGTGGACGTGGGGCGGCTGGACGCCTGCTACCCTGCGGATTGACGACAGAGGTCGCTGTCGTCAGGGGCTCGTAGAGAGAGAGGGGGGTACGAGGAGCGGACGCGCACGACGACGAGACACACGCACGCACGCGCTGCCAATGATATGAAGAGCGCTCGCGCGAGAGTGGACTACGACGGCCGAGCAGAGCAGAGACACAACAGCGATCGGATGGAGTCGAGAGGACAGCGCCCCGAGTCGTCGACGTCTCCACGAGAGGAGAGGCGACCGAGTTCCTTCTAAAGCCTTGCAGTCCAGCAGAGTCAGTGCCCGTAGTCCAATCGGCGGCCACAGCACTCGCCGTCGGAGCGCAGAAGTGCGCGCCGTGCGGGCGGGGGCAAGTCATGAGCTGCCCGTCGGCTCGACGGTGGGGGCGGCGGGGGTGGTGGTCGTGGTCGTGGGCGGCGTCGACTCGGCGGCAGCCGAGGGTGCGGTCTGCTGCTCGGTCTTGACGGACGCGCGGCCGCCCTCGCCGGCGGCGGCGCCGTTCGTGAGGACCGAGTCGGCGGCGCCGTCCTCCTCCATGGGCGTGCTCTCCTTCTTGACGACCGCCGCCGCCGAGGGACTGTTGCTCGAGGGCAGCGGCGGCGGCGCGCCGGCGCTCGTCGCGCCGTTGGTGGACGGAGGCGAGACGCTGCCCGTCGTCGTGGGCGCCACCTTGGACGGCAGCTGCACCGGCTGCGGCTGCGGCTGCGTCGCCTGAGCCTGAGCCCCGCCGACGCCGTTGGCTGTTGTCGGCGGCGGCTGCGGCTGCTGTTGTTGTTGGTGCTGCTGACTGGCCGCGGCGGCCATGTTGCTGAGGACCATGGCCGCGTTGGCGGCGCTGGCCGCGTTGCCCATGAGCGCGTTGGCGGGCAGGCCGGCGGCAGCGGAGACGGCCGTGCCGAAGGGATTCGGAGCGGTGGGAGCGAGGCCGCCGGTGGTCGAGGTGGACGCCATCGCGTTGAGAAGCGCCGGGTTGAACACGCCCGCCGGATTGCCCGACGACAGGGCGAAGAGACTGCTCGGCGGATAGGGCAAGCCCATGCCGTTGAACACTGAGCAAAAACGGCGAAGTTCGCTTAAATTCGTGGTAATGGTGGTAACGTGTCGATGACTCACTGTCGGTGGGGTTGGGGAATCCGGGCAGCTGCGCGGCCGAGGGCAGGGTGCCGGTGGCGGCCGCGACCGAGGGGTGGAGGGAGCCGAAAGCGGACGGGGTGACGGACGGCTGAGCGCCGACGACGGCGCGTCGACCGCCCGAGACGGCGGCGTTGCATCCGCCGGCGGGCCCAGAGGCGGCGGCCAGCAGCTGCTGCTTGTTCATGCAGTGGCGGAGGCCCTGCGGCACGCCGCCCGTGATGCCTCGACGCACCTCGGCAGCCGCCGCCTGTCGGAGCTCGGTGCTACTCTCCTCCGTGTACCACGAGCAGTGCGGAGTGCACAGCAGGTTCGGAGCGCCGCGCAGAGGTCCTGTGCGCGCAATTCGTGTAGACGCGTGCTTGCTGAAAGGAAAAAAAAAAGCACCTCTGTCGACGCTGAAGGGCTCCTGCTCGAAGACGTCGAGCGCCGCGGCGCGGATGTGTCCGCTCTTGAGCGCCTGCGCCAGCGCCACCTCGTCCACCAGTCCCCCGGCGGAAGTGTTCACCAAAAAAGCGCCTGCAACACGGGGGGGGGGGTGTCGACTTCCCGCGAGGACCGGGTGGGGGGGGGGGGGTCACCTTGTCGCATCTGCTTGATGTTGGCCTGGTTGATGACGTGGCGGTTGTGCTCGTTGAGAGGGCAGTGGAGGCTAACGCAGTCGCTCTCGTAGAGCAGGTCCTCGAGCGAGGCGCAGCGCTTCGTCAGGCCCAGCACCTTCTCCATGCCGTCCGCGACGAGCGGGTCGAAGAAGACGACCTTGAAGCCGAAGACCTTGGCGCGCTGCGCCACCGCCATGCCCACGCGGCCTGCCGAGCGACGGGGATCAACTAGCGGACGCGACACGGCGAGCAGGGACGCGCGCGCACCCACCCAATCCCACGATGCCGAGCGTGTCGTCGCGAATGCGGGCGCATCCGTGGGCCGCCTCCCGGATCTGCTCGGGCCCCAGGAAGCTCTTGCCCTCCGTCAGCGCCTTGGCCATCCAGTGGGTGCGTCGGTAGAGGTTGAGAATGAGGCAGAGGGTCGAGTCGGCCACCTCCTCCACTCCCAGGCCGGGCGTGTTGCACACGGCGACGCCCAGCTCGGCGGCCGCCTTCAGGTCCACGTTGTCGACGCCGGCGCCGATGCGCACCACCAGCTTGAGCGCCTTGAACTTCTCCAGGTCTTCGCGCTGCAGCGAGATCGAGTGCCACATCAGCGCGGCCACCGCCTCGTTCAGCACCTAAGGGAGGAGAGGGTGGCGACGCGTCGACGCAGGCACGCACGGTCGGCACAACCGACCTTCTCGTGTATCTCGTCGGTGCGCTGCGCGTCGCAGAAGGCGACCGTGGCCACGTCCCTGAGCACGGGCATCTCGACCGTGCAGTCGCGGCCGTCGAGCAGCGCCACGAGCGGCTTGTTGCCCGTCAGGCCTCCGCCTCCGCCTCCACCACCGCCGACGCCGTTCATGGCCAGCGTCGAGCGACTGCTCACTGCAACGGCCGCCCGAGAGAATTTTGGGTGCGGTGCGCCGACAGGCAGCCTTTCTCCCCACTAGGAATGGGTCCGGCCGCCGCGCCGGCGAGGATGTCGTCGATGGAGTGGCCTCCGTTGGCCGCGCCCGAGGCGGGCAGCTGCTGCACCGCCCGGATGGAGGGGAAGCAGGAGAGGCCCTGCGCAGCAGCAGCCGCTGCCGACCGTCCACCGCTGCTCGAGTGCTTGGCGACGCGCTGCCGGGCGCTCTTCAGCAACGCGAGGCCCGCGTGCGCGCGCGACGACAGCTGCTGATGGCCGTGCGACGACGACGACTGGTGACGATGGCCCCCGGCGGCGGCCGCGGCGGCTGCGGCAGCCTTCTGGCGTCGCCGATCCGAGCCCTTGGGCTCCTTGGGCGGGAGCTCGATCGAGAGCGGCGCGTCGACCTGCGATGATCAGAGTCGGCGTCGACAATTTTTTGGCGAAAATGTTGCGTTGGTGAGTGCCCTAATCCAAGAAAAAAGCAAAAATTTGCCTGCTTCACCCCCCTGAGCTCTGGACCCCCCCCCCTCTGGATCCGCTAGTATCGACGCATTCAGAGAACAACAAAATAATAATAAAACCAACCTCGGGGTCGGGGACGGGCACGTCTCCCTCGTGCTTCTCTCCTCCCTTGAAGTGGGCGGAGCAAATGCGCAGCTGAAAGGACGCCGAGTTGATTCGAATCGAAGCTCGAAGAAGCGAGCGCCAGCCGGCGAAAGGACGCGCTCGGCCGGGCGCGTGCGCCCCCTTCTCGGGCAGAGGGGATAAAATTCCCTTCGTCCGCCCGCAATGACGTCAGCCGCGGACTTGAGGGAGGGGGGGGGGGGGCAGGTGCCTTCGCTGCCGACTATCACTACAGGGCGCCGCATCTGTCGACACTGGAGGTAGTTAAACTCGTGTGCTGGGGGCATGAGATTCAGAGCACGTTACAGGCACACACGCAGACCACACCACATGGTCCGGGGGCAGATACACAACAACCGAACAGTGACGGAGAGAGAGAGCCTCGTGGTGTGAGTGAGGGACCACACAGGGGGACGAACGAACAAGTTTTGTGTCAAGTCCTCAGTCGCATTCCGGTGGTGCACGCACGCACACACGAACAACACGATCGAACAGTTGGTACGGACGAACACCGACCGACCTGACGGTGCTGCCTGCAGACTGTTTAGACGTCTAGGGAGACGCCCCGAGTGGCCCTCTTGCGCTTCCGCGAGAACGAGGACGACGACGACGCCTTCACGGACAGGGGCACCGGGTGCAGAGACAGGCAGCAGGCACCTCACGACGCGTCACCTCCGACTCTATCTATACATTCGCTTTTGACTTGCGCGTCGCAAACCGACTGGCAAAAATTGGCGTCAGCGCGCCAGGGAAAGCCCTAGCACCTATAGCGTGTGCGCGCAGTGAGAGAGAGAAGCGCGCGCGTCGTGTGTCACACACACAAATACAGCGGCGGCGGCGGCGGCGTCGGCGGACGCAAGCTAGCGGCCGGTGCATAAAGAAGCTCAAGGCAAGGCGGCGTCGGCGGCGTCGTCCGGCTTCGGAGGCTGCCGAACGAACGGCCGGCGTCGCCGCTCTCAAAAATGGCACGGCGACGGCGACGACGACGACGACGGATGACAACGCGCAGCGCCCGGCGCTGTCGTCGTCGTGAATGGGAGCGGCCCGGCTTCCTGGCGAGCGAGCGAGAGATGGAGAAAAAGAGCGAGGGAGAGAGAGAGAGAGGAGAGAAGGCACAAGCAGCAGCAGCGGCGGCGGCGGCGGCGGCGTAAGCAAGCGATGGCGAGCCGACACGCGCCCCTCGCCCCGGCACCGGCGGCGGCGACGACGTAACGCGCCGCCCGAGGATGGACCGCCGCCGCCGATGCTCGCCGAATCGGTCTTTATTCTGCCCAGCCGTTGACTGCTCGTCTGGCGGTGGAGGGGGCGGGGGGGGGGAGGCAAGCCGGTGCGGCGGGAATGGATGGGTGTCTCGTGGACTCGACCGGGCTCCTTGTCTGTCTGCTGGACAAAAGCCACGGCGGCGACGACGACGACGAGGAAGGTGGCCCGAGGTTTGCAGCGGCGCGGCTGCGCAGCGGCGGCGCCGAAACGAACGAACGAGCGCCTCGGCTCGGCCTCGAGCGGTGTGACGACGACGCGCAATTTACATATCCCTTTCCTCCCGTCCAACCCGTCGACAGGGAACAGAGTGGGGGGACGGCTGCGGCGGCGGCCGCAACGGCAAAAAGCGTCGGGGCCCAACCGCGTCCGCGCCGCGCGTCTTCCGTCGACTCGACCCCGCGACGGGGAAGGAGGGAGGAGGCGTCGTCAAGCGGCGGCCTTGCCCCTTCTTCTCTTCCCTTCACCTTCCATCGCGCGCCGCAACGATCTTCGCCGCAGCTGCCGCCGTCCTTTTTCAAACGGCCCGGCCGCTGCTGACGACGACGAAGACGGGGACGACAGGGCAGAGAGCACCGGCCCATGGATCTCGGCGCAGTCGGCGCCGCACGAAGAAAATGGCGACGGCGGCGGCGAGAAAACGACTGCGGCCGGGCGGGCGGGACTGGTGCGAACTCCCCGTCTCTGCTGCCCGGAGCCCGCGGTCGATCGACAGCGGAAGGGTGGGCGGGCTGCGGCGCGGATGCCAGACTGACTGAAGCGGGAAGGTTGAGCGACGAATCGCGCGCGACGCCCACCGACCGACCCCTTAATCCGCTCCTCGCCCCCCAAAGCAGAGGCAGAGGCGCCGGGGCTTGCGCAAAAGAAGGTGTGCTACAAATCCGCCAACAACATAGTGCCCATGTGCATGGGGGGCGGGGCCCACCCCACAACCTTGTCAAACGACACTATTGCAGATGAATGACCTGCCTGCCCGCCCACCCCCCATTCAAGCAAATTTGCCTTGTCTAAATCGCACCAATTCTGCTGCCTGCAACGCCGATTTTTTGCACATTTGGCTAAAAAGGACGTACTAATGAATGGCTCCCACCCCCAGGGGTTACATTGCATAGTTTTTCTTTCATTAAAAAGAGTTTTCAATGAAGCAGCGTTTTCGACGAAAAGTATTCAAATACATTGCCTTCTTCTAACTAGTCATGTACGGAGCAGTATTGCACTAATACTATGTTTTTAACTGGTTTTTATTGATTTGTGCAAACATTTCGGACTTTAATTAAACTCGAAATTTAACACCTCCCCCCTTTTCAAAAATATGGTATACATACGGTACCCCATGGCTCAACTCCTTCGGCACCTATGATGGTATCATTGGTATGGTCTACCCGCAAGCAGCGCCAACCGAGCAAGAAGCGGCCGAAGCAAAGGTGCCGACATAGGCAATTGCAAAATAGGCAAATCCACGAAGCTCAGTCATCGCCTATACGCGCGAACGGATAATGGGAAGATAGACTCCATTAGAAAGGCAGAGAACGCAATCGTAACGCGATCTGCTCAGAAATCCTCCGCAATTTGACGTTGAAACAACCGGCATCCAGCAACCTTGGCAGAATCAATCTCGGCTTCAACAACAACCTAAGTTATTTATTGACCCATTACCGTTGTTGCGCGTTCACAAGCGTTCGTAAGCGTTACTATGCAAACAATTACGAGCGAACGTAGCATACGGTAGCGTCAAAATCAAAATTTAAAAATGAAATCACCGTTCCTTAATTACAGCGCGTGGTGTGGCACTGCAAATTGTTCCATGCTAGTGTTATGAAGAAGTTGTCATCGTATGCCGCTCACCAACAGAAAAGCAGTAGACACATATATGGTTTATACAGTACATGCATGCAGAGACGCATACCGTGCACGGTGCCTGTCATTCTCGCTGTTTCTACGGTATGGAAATTTTAACAACGGTAAACAGGCAACCGTAATCACCGCATTTTGAAGGACGGGTAACGGTAACCTTTGGTACGGTGGTATGGCACACTTCTTTAGCATCTTCTGAATTCGAAGTTAAGTCACAGACCATAATCATTGCTTTGTGTGTGATGAAAAGACAGCGCCGCAGGCGAAAATTTGAAATTTAGACCATAAATGACTCTCAACGGTCTCAAAATTACCTCGGGAGCATGGGGAAAACATTCAACAGGGTGGGCAACCTCAATGTAGCTGTCTCTTCCACCTAGCTGCGTGCGGACCTGTATTTTCCAGGTTGCTGGTTACACCTGATGCCAACCGGCCTAGATACAACAGGTGGAAAGCCTCTCTCCACACACATGCCTTTCCCCATTGGGTGCTCAGCATCCCAGCAAATTCTTAATCAAGCTTGTGCATGTGTGGCAAGAAGTCAACAGCGCCGCAGGCAAACATTTGCACGTTCGTTGGGACGCAAATCGTAAGGAGATCGCCAAAAAACGGCAGAAACTAAAATATGTACATGCAGGTCAAGACTGTCGAGAAATCTGGGGAGGGTAGTCTGGACATCTGGGGAGGGCAATAATAGCCCATTGCCCTCCCCTGAATGTGCCTATGCATCTGCTCAAAAAACGAAACGTCCGTATTTTTTTTTAGTTTAGCCGTACAGAGGCCTCAAAATGCATTGGTTGTGGTTGTGACCGTGGGTACAATGCGGCGCCGCAGGCAGGCAGTAAACGCTCGCTTCAAACCTATTATTAGTACTGTGTGCATTGAGAAAAGACAGACAGAGCTGCTACCAAACAACGTTGTTGTGTTGTTCAGGTAAAAGATTGCATTCAAAACATTGACTCTGAAAAAGTTTGGGGGAAGTCGGAAAGTTTGGAGGGGCAATTGCTTCCCTCCCCCCTTTCCCCTCCCTAGCGAAGCCACTGCCAAGATCAATAGAGACTGCGCGAGAACAATTACAATTGACGAACAAACAAGTGGCGTAAAACATAAAATAATTATGGCCAATTACGCTTGCTTGAGTGTTACAGTAGGTTTACGTAACGTTTTCAAACACGAGGAAGTATAGCCAGGCAGCCAGCCCATTATTGAGTAATTAGATTATTAGGTCTGCCAAGGGTTTCAGAGCGCACACTACTGAAACCATGTAGTGTTCAACTGTCTCTTGTTCGTCTAATTTAATTCGGTTACCGTAAAATCGGAATTAAGCGCTTATTCTTACAAAAGGGTTTGGGGGTTGTTGAGGAAGGGAAGCTTCCCGAAGCGACAAACAGCAACAATGGACTGTCAAAAGTATTCGCGCTTGTGGGAGCGGCGGCGCGCACAAAACAAAATCGCATCGAGTCTGCAGCGTGAACGCAACGCGGCAAGAGAAAGCTGCCTTTGGAGAGCCCACGAAGCAAGCGCGTCAGCAGTCGCTTTGCACCAGAAGCCCGATTTTTGTTGGGTGCGCAACAAAGCATGCGGTGCTGCTGGCAAGCAATGTGCGTAGGTACAGTAGCAGATCATGCGACAAGAGGCGAGCATGCCGAATGAAGCCGCGTCGTTGGTACTGTGCGCACAGAGCATGGATTGAGCGACTCGCACTCCAGCCAGGAATTTCGGTGACCCACCTGGCTGACGACGGTCTCCTCCGTGCGTCCGATGGCCTCGAGCCAGCGGCTGCGCAGCACCTGCGGCCTCTTGGGAATGCGGTAGAAGTGGCGGTTGTCCTCCTGGCCGCGGTAGCGCGACCGAAACTTGCAGTTGGGAAAGCCACACGTCGTCGGCATTTCTGCGAGCGACAGTCTGTCTCCCTACCGCTTTCCACCACAGCGGATCAAGGGGGGGGGGGGGGGGGGCCCCCCCCCCCCGTCTGCCAGAGGGGGGGGGGGAGGGGGGAGAGTGGGGGGAGAGAAGAAAAAAAGGACGGGCACAGGGGAAACAGATTTTTACATTTCCTAGATTTTCTGCACTCAAAAAGCGTAAAATTTTCGCCTGCGGCGCTGTGGTTATAGCAACCACAGCAAAAAAAACAAAGCAAACGGCGATGCCAGGGCCAAAACTTGACTTTCAAAATGTACTGCGATGAAAAAATTTGACCTTCTCCCCCCTCTGTCGCAAAATCCTGGATCCGCCAGTGCTTTCCACCACTCTTCCCCCATATCTACCCGCGACCTCAACTAAGAATGACTAAACAGTTCGGGGCACGATTGCGGGAACGCACGCACAACACGCCTCGGCAGCACGGGTGGAGATACGTATACACTGTGCATGTACCTAATGGATGACGTGATCGTCAGGCCTAACCACTGCCACTGACGGCCAGGTGGCCGTAGGGTATACGGTAGTGTATGTAGAGGCCGCGGCTCTCACTTCATAAAGAGGGCGCGCAGCGTCCAAAGGGGCGGAATGGCGGCGGTCGGCTGGCGTGATTAGGAGCGGGGCCGCCGCGAGGAGCTGGGTCGCGGTCGCGGCGCACGGGTCGGCGTCGGCGTCGTCGGCGGGGCCAACTGGGCGCGGCCGACGACGACTAATAAACTGATACGGGGCCGGAGGCGTCGCGTCTGTAACCATGGAGGAGCCCCGAAGAAGCCCGCCGGCGGCGGCGGCGGACGCGCGCGACACCACCTGATTCCGGATGCGTCGGCGGCGCTGCCGCCGCAGCGGGACTCGTTGGCGCTGCTACAAGTCTCAGGCGGCGGCGACGGCGGCGACCGACCCACCCAGGCCCGCTCGACCGTCGAGCTTCTCCAGCCGCTGGCTTCGGCGGGGGGAAACAAATCGCCACGTAATTACTTCCAGACCAGAGAGGGAGGGAGGGAGGGAGGGCGACGGCGAGGACTGGGGAAGGGGGAGAGAGAGAGTGGAGGATACGCATTGAGACGCGGCACGACGAACGGCCAGGAATTAAGGCAATCCCACCCCGGTCCAACCAGACTACGGTAGACCATGGGCCGCGCAGCCACGCCTCGCTAATGAGCCAACCGAGAATTTACAATTCAAATGCGCTCTCGGTAGACCAAGGAGGGCCGAGAGAAGTGGGGGATATGAGTCGACGAGGCGCGGAGTTGCGCGCTTTTGGCGGCTCAGAATCGGTGGCGCAACCGACAGCAGCTGGGGGCTCGTCCACCAGCAGCAGTCGTTCTCGTTGTTGGCGACGTCGCAGATCGAGTTGCGCTCGCCCCGCCGGAGGGGCCAGCAGGCGCCGCGCCGGTGGGATCGGCGCCCACAGCGCTGCTCGGCGCCACCAAACAAAATCCAATACTGGGCGGTCAGCCGTCGTCGTCGGCGAATTGGACGTGGCCGAGAAGGCGGCTGGCGCCGGTGGCGGACAAAAGTGGCGTAATCTAATCCCTTGGTGTACATCAAAATGAGCGAGTCGTCGACTCTCTGACAGCAGCAGCCACCGTCCGACGGAGCTGCCGGCTGGACGGACGCCGACAGGCCGGTCGAAGATTCCAGGAAGGACGGCGACGACGGCTGCCTCCAACCCAGCCCCAAGAACCAACCGGTGTCAGTATCGACTGCCCATTACAATGCCAAGTGCTCGTTACTCCTTCGCTGTTGTGCCGTATATACATACAGTGCGACAGCTGTCTTCAACTCTCAGCATACGGTAGAACTGTGAGCTTGAAACTACATACCGTACGGTACGTAGGTAAATAAATATTACCGTACGCGCACCGGAGCAGCGACTCAACAACATTGTATACCTGGTATGGCTCATCATGGGGCGCCGAGGAACGCGACAGCCCGAAGACTGCCTCACTACACACACGCGCACATACACACACACATCCACTTGGACTGGGGCGGCCCAATTATCTAGCCAGGTCTGGCTCACGCAATCTTCGAGCGAGACCAATCGGATTGGCGGCGGCGGCTCTCGGCAGCGCCTGTTGCTGTCGACGCCGGTGGCGCATCCGGCAAGAGGACGAGACGACGGAGACCGGTAGCAGCGCGCCGACCCGCTGCTGGCACGTCCTCGGCGGCTGGCGACCGCGACCGCGACCGCGGAGCCAGCTTAGAAAGGCGGTCGGTCAACGACGGCTCCGCGTCATTAGCGCCGGCCGACGCGCGCCACGCACCGGGGCGCTCGGCAACGACCTGTCGGACGGCGGCGTCCGCGTGCTACTGGCCTCGCACCCCGCACCGGCCGGCCAGCGACGCCTATCAATACCACTTCTAATTAGACACCATCCATTTGGTGGCTCCGCAAAACGGAAATGGGGAGGAAGGGCGTCGGCGGTCCCCTATCACGGCCGGTCAGCCGCCGGCTTCCGAGCCGTCGGTGAAGACCAAATGGCGGAAGAACCGCCGCAGCCGGCCCACAACAGGCCAGTCGTCGGCTCGTTGGATGGTGGGGGCCGGCGAGGGCCGAGCCGACCCGACCGGGTTGGTTTCCGCCGCTAGGAGAGGCCCCAGCCCGGCGCCGTCCTAGCGGGGCAGCTGATAACGACGACCAGACGACACCGACGGCACGCCAAGATAATAGGAAATGGAGGGCCGACTTCCCGCCCATCGACGCCATTAGCAACTATTCTGCGGGACTCCGAAAGCGCAAACGACTGATTCAAGGGCGCGCGCACCTCCTCTTCCAAAGGCCTCTCCAATTACCGTAGTCCCGTGGGCGAAGAATCCAAGCGGCCAGCGCGCGCGCGCGCGACCAAACTGCGCCTTGAGGCGCTGGCGCCAATTTAGCGGGTCGACCGAGGCGCTGGCGTTGGAGAAATTCGACTAGGAGGCGACGCGGGTCGAGACGCCTCGGCGCCACCACATCCATCCCGTGGTGCTCCTCTTTCAAAAGGCAGAAGACGACTTCGGACAAATTAACGAGCTGGCGGCGGCCCTCGCCGAGTCCGCCTGCCTGGCCTCTGCGGCGCTTTCAATTAAATCCTCCGGGCGCCGAGGCCAACGCGGTGGCCGCCCCCACCGCTACCGGTCTCCTCCGGCCGCCTTCCGCGCGTCGAGTGGGATTGGCGAGCCGGTAGCTCGGCCCAATGGAATCCGAAATTATCGGCCGGTGGCCGGCGGCGACTTTCCCAAGCGATTGGCGTCGTCGACGGCGGCGGCATCGCCTTTGCAGCCTCCTCCTCCTCCTCCGGCTCCTCAGGCGTCGTCGTCTCCCAGTGCGACCAGCCAACCCAGGACCGGCAACCAACCACGAGCGCCAAAGCAGCTGCCGGCGCGTTAATAAAGCTCCATCTCCCTGCGCGCGTGCCTGCCCCCGTCGACGCCTTCGTCCCGACCGCCGGCCACGGCCTCCCCCACTCCGAGAGGCGCCGCGCCGGCAGCCCCTTATTCGCGCTCCGACCGTCTACAATCAAACCCGGTCCGATGAGTTTTGCCCAGGGCCGTGGCCCGGCTGGGCTGGCCGCCAAACAGGGCCGCTGGCGCCGACGGCACTCGCGCTTGTCGCTTCCAGGAGGAAGCTGCCAATCCGGCGAAGGCCCACGCGCCTCCGACGCGCCATCGGAATGGAATTGGCGCCGCTGAGACCAAGGCCGCGGCGGGCGCCACCTTTCTTCCCTTTCCATTCGACTCGACAGCCGAGGAGCATTCCTCTTGTCACCCGCCTCTCCACAACACGTGTCGTAGACTAGCGCCAACTCTCTTCAACGAATCAACCCAAGACGCGGCGCTTATTCACTCCACGACGGCAAACGAACACGACCTACGAACAAGAAAACACCACGTACTACCACTCTAGCCTAACTAATTATTCGTCGTCCTCGTCAGTGGCGGAGAAGGTGGCGAGGGCGGAGACGACGCGCTCGATCTGGGAAGACCGTCTCAGGATCTCGGACCGCAGCTCGGACACCGACTGGGCGTTGGGCGGCGGTTGGGCGTCCAGCTCCGATTCCGCCGTCTCCCTGCAGACACGCGGCAAACGGCCGCCGCCACTAAGGGAGACGGGCAGGGCCGAGTCGGCGCCTACTTGAAGGCGACGAGCACGGCGTGCAGTTGGCCGATGCTGCGTCGGTCGCGCCGCGCCAGGAACTTCGCCAGCAGCGACGCGACGTTGTCGGACGCGCACTCCCCCTCCTGCTCCTCCTTGGCCCGCCCCTCCTCCTCGGCCGGCGAAGACGCGCAGGCCGGCAACGACGACGACGACAACTCGGCGCCGCCGACAGGGGACGGCGCCGTCTGCAGTTGCACGCCCGAGTCGCTCTCCTCGGCCCTGTCGGAGCTCGGCTGAACGCGCGCGCCGCCAAGCTTCCCCAGTTCCGCACCGTCCGTCGAAAAAATGATGGCGATAAACACCTGGAAATCTTCTAGATTCTCGTCACCATCATCGCCGATTCCTGGAGCGTCCTCGGAGCCGCGCGTCGCCGCCTCCCCTTCGCTCGTTCCTTCTTCCGTCTCTCTGAGCCACGACACATGTACGCCACGCGCAGCCGACGGCTCAGCTAGTCAGCTTGGACGCCGACACGCACTCATCGACGTGGTGGGCGAGGAGGCGGTCGATCTCGGCGTCGACGCGCTCGTCGTCGACGCCGACGACGACGGCCGGCAGCTGCGCCGTCAGAAAGGTCGACAGGAACGTCGCCTCCGTCTCCTCCGCGTCGGCACAGAAGTCGCCAATCAACTCGCCCTAAACGGTCATTCAACTGAACTGGTCGACGCTTTTCCTCTCTCAGCAGTGCGCGCGCGCGCGCGCGCCGGCACGCACGTTGTGCTTCCTCTTAGCGTAGAGCCAGACGAACTCGGACGCGGCGCAGAAGCGCTCGCAGCAGCGCCTCCACTCCCCCTGCAAAGGCGACAACGAGCAATCGTGACAGAGAACTGCGGGGCTGACGGCAGGAGACCGAGCCTCAGCGCGCCCACCTCGGCTGCGTCGCTCTCGTTGGCGCAGAGGAGGGTGGAGAGGACGACGGTTCGGGTGGCGACGCTGGGCTCCGCCCACTCCTCCGGAAGGTAGCGTAGACTCCGCAGCTCCGTCAGCCGCCGTCTGCCCAGGCCGTCCAAGTGCGTCACCTGGGCGCGCGTGGGGTCCGCGCCGACGGCAATTGCACCAAGTGCGGTGCGCCTCACTCACGACGACGTTCTCCTCTCCGAAAACGTCCTCCACTGCCACTCGAATGTAGGGGCCCTCCTAGGTTCGCATAGGTAGCAAATTCGGAAGCGATCGAGTGAGCCTAGCTAGCTACCGGCGTCGCCTTGCAGGCGAGCACGAGGCCGCGCTCGAGACGGTCGACCGAGTCAACCAGAAAGCGGTCGTCGGCTTCCGCGTCCGCGCGCTCGTAGAGACGCGCCAGCGCCTCCTCCATCCGCGTCAGCGTCGCCAACGCGCCGGCCAGCGACACGTCGACGATCAGCAGGCGGCCGCGCAGACGCGCGTTCTCCACACGTGTCTACAGTACCCAGCACAGGTGGACAAGCTGGAGGCGGCAGCGAGCTGCGGCGACACAGACCAGCTGGTAGCGCCTCTCAAAGTCGTCGGGCGCCAGCTCGTCCAGGCGGTGCTCGTGGGGCAGCTGCAGAGAGGGCAACTCGTAGAGCTGTCGGACGGCGTAGACGACGTCGACGCGTCGGATGGCCACCGTCTCGCCGACCGCTGAGTAGGGCGGCACAGGCGTAGACGCGCACCGGCTAGTGGTCGCCAAAAGAGCGAGGCGGACGCACGGTCGAAGTGGACGAGAAATTGGTCGGCGTAACGGACGGCGACGAGACGCAGGAGGACGTCGTCCAGGGAGCAGACGCTCAGCACCAGAGGCGCTCTCCCGGTCAGCTGTCTCAGCTGCTGGTAGGCTGCAGCAGAGGAAACGCGCCAGTCACACTCACGACTCTCCTCTCACCAGCACACCCGCGTCGTCTTCGTCGACAGGTGGAGACAGAGGAGGACTGGCCGGCGCGTTGGGGTCGCCTTCGCCTGAGAGCGAGGCGCGCAACAGCTGGCCGGGCATCAGGAAGAGGCCGCGCGTGCCGGCGCCCACGCGGAACTCCTTCCGTAGCAGCTCGCCGTGCTTCACCAGCAGCTCGTCCGCGGCCACGCCGAACGCGCTCAGCGCCCGACCGCCGTTCGCGCGCTGCACGCGCATACCGTAGTCTCCGGAAGCGACCAGACAAACTCTAGTGGGTACCTCGAACTCGGCCTGGAACGCGTGGAAGACGACGCCTTCCGGCTTCGCTCTGAACAGTCGGCGGCAGGCCGAGGCGAACCGCTCCTTGTCGAACGAGCTCTGCGCGGTGTCACTCGGCTGAACGGGGGATGATTCGTGTCTTAGAAGGCGCCAATCTCTCGGCAGAGGAGCAGCAGCTCACTTCCACTCTCTCCTTAGGCGCATCCGGCGCCAGCGGCTGCACCTTCGACAAGGGGGGCCGGGGCTGCGCTGCGGTCACTGGAACGCTGTTGACTGCCATCGTAGGCGCGCGCGACGACGCTGCCGCCGACGAGAGGCCGAATCGACGCGCGGCCTTGTCACTGAGACGGGCCACGTTGCAAGCCGACTTCTCGCACCAGTGCAACTCGACGAAATCCTGCGCACGCCGAGGGACTGGCATAGCCCCCAAACGCCTGACTGTCAGGGGTGGGGGATTACCTGCATCTTCTCGACGAGCAGGTCGGTCCAAGAGGCGCGGCTGGGGAGGCCGAAGACCTTCCTGAAGGCGACCTCGCCGTGCCGACGCGCGTATGCCCCCGACACGTCCTCCACGGGAATGCCTCCAAACCGACGCAACGCGGCTGATACAGCGACAGCCGGCAACTGCACACCAACACCAGGCACCGTCGGGGAATCTGTCGCGAAGGAGGGCCAAGAGGTTGTCGACAAACTCCTTGGGGCGGGGACAGGCGCCGCTCGGCGGACTGGATGAGGGCTGCGCTCCGCCCTGCGGCGTCGACCTCGTCACGACCACCTTCAGCGAGTCGTCGCCGCGCACCACCGTACGCTGCTGCTGCTGCCGCGCCGACGAGCGCGCGTCGACCGCGACGGGAGCCGTCGTCCTCGCCACCACCGGCACGTGCGGCACCACCTCAACGCGTCCATCGTTCGTCCGACAAAAAAAAAGCACGGAAATATCACGCGAGGAGCCAACCGGGACTCGACCCATCACGCTCGTCGCGCTGGAGCCGAAGCCGCAGCCTCGGAGGTAGGCGGTGGGCGCGGCCGCCTGTCTGCTCACCGCCTCCAGCGCCTTGCCCAGAAGGCCGCCGTACACGGGTGGTGGGCGCCGCCAGCCCGTCCTGGCGCTGCTCGTCCGCGCCACCGCCTGCAGAGACTGCTCGGACGCCGTGACTCGCAGAGATCCCTCTCACCATCAGCGGAGCCGGCGGGCTGTGGTGCTGGTGGGGACGCAGCGTCGTGCGTAGCAACGGTGACGGCGGCCGCGCCGAGGGCCGGCTCGAGGAGGCCTGCTGGTGGTGGTGGTGGTGGTGGTGGTGCGCGTAGGGACGGACGTATCGGGCGAACACCCTGCCGCCCTTCTTCTTCTTCTTGACCCTGGTCTGCGCGATCAGTCGCTCCATGTGCTCCGTCTTCTCGTCGCGTCGCACCACCAGCACCGGCTGGCCCCGACTGCCGCGAACCACCTACAAAAGCGTCAACACTAACCCCTCGGCGGCACACCCCTCTTCCCTTCCAACCGTGACGACGTCCGCGCATTCGGCTTCGAGCAGGCTCTTCACCGAGGAGTAGCCCAGCTGGCAGTAGGGAATCGGTTCGGGATTCGACTGCCTGAAATGAAGTGCAGAGCGAAAGCGCGCCACTGTGCAAGACGACTTGGGGCGACAGGGGAAACACCAACGAGTAGTCGTTCTCTAACATGCCGACGGAGTACTCAACGTTCTTGCTCGCCGACAGCACCAGCGCCTTTATTGTCGCCTTCACGAGCGCCAGGCTGGGCGCCATCTCGCTGTCAGCCGCGACGACTGCGTCTCACGATCGATTCAGTTTCTTTCGGAACTTAAAAGCGCAATTCTAAACTCTCAAAGCGGAATTCTATGAGCCGTTTCAAAACGGAAAAATATCAGATACCGTACCCGTTTCGCAGCGTACAAATTATGCAAATTTCTGCAACGTTCTATTTACCGTAAGATCGGAAACTAAATCATACCGTAAAATCGGAAACCAAAGCAGGAAACACATATACGTGCTTACGCAACAAAGATGCCTATTCGCGACAACCGGTAGTCGAGTCGATCACAACGGAGAGCAAAGCGGCAGCGCTTACAGTGGCCAGGTCCAGGGAGCGACGCAAGGAAAGACATACACGTTCTATGTACACGCAACAACGGCAGTTAGTGGCGCCGGAAGAATTGACGAGAGGGCGCGGCGACTTTGAAGGGAGGCGCGAAGGAGGACGACAGCCCTGAGACGAGGGTCCAGTGGTCGAGACTGTGGGCCAGCTGCGCCAGCCTCGCCACCTCGGATTGGAGCTGGGAGACCGTGGTCCTGCAGACGGACTCCCGCCGTCCGCCGCGCCCAGTCGGCGCCTGCTGGCCGGCCAGCTGCGACGCGCCTGCGGGCGTCAGACCAATCGTGCCAGCGTCGCTCAGCTGCACCAATCCCTACACACGCGCCCATTATTCACCGGACGGACAAAACCACGGACAAAGCCTCAACGAAAGCGACCCTCATGTGCCTGAGACACAGCGCCCTCCAGACGCGCCGCTTGGGCAGGGCGAACAGTCGCCTGACGGCGACGAAGCCGAATCGCCGAGTGTACTCGCCGTTCAGGAGGCGCAGTGGGATCTCTGCAAAGAAGGCTGCTGGCTCTCGGAATAATAAATTCCCCTGTTACTCCAGCCGGATGACCGCACCGCGAGGGTAGTGGTCGGCGAGCAGATGCAGAAGATTCCGACAGACGCTCTCCTGCTGCACAGTTCCCCACCGCTCGTCCGCCACCCAAACCAAGGCGGACGGCTGCTGGCGCGGCTCGTCCACTGTCGCGGCCACTAGAAGCGACTCTGCGTGATTTAGAGACTACAGCACGCACCTATTGCTAACATTATTATTATGTGTACGCCTGCTAGTTGGCTGGCTGTCTCCTTACCGCGCACTGGGATGTTCGATTGAGTGAGTACTGTCAAACATTTCAAATGGAGAACGTAAGGAACCAGACTGGATAGGCCTAATTGACAGCGGTTCTCCCTGGCTCTACTCCCTAGCCTAGCACTAGACAGAACCGACGCTCCAACCCTGCCGCCATTCCGGACGGGGTGCGGCGCTGCCCCAAAAGAAAGAGATTCACACGGTGCAAATGTGAGTTGTCCGTACGCACTGCACACTACATCAAGCCCCCCATCAAGCTGGCGATGCGAGGAGGCTCTTTGTCGGCGTAAGCGGCACCCAGCAGAGGGGAGCCACACGCAACGCGCGCCAACAAGCATCTCGGGTCAGCGGGGGCGCGCTAGCTCGCGCCCCCGTTTTCCAAATTTCTCATAACCATTGGCTGAGTGGCCGATCGCAGCGGTTTTTGCCTGCTGCGCGCACGCAGGTTTGCAGCACACCACTAGCCAGACGCCGTCTGCCAAACTAGCGGGTGAGGCCGAAATTGCCCCCTTCTGATGCAGGTTTCGCGCGGTGATGCGACATCTCGCCCAACGACATTTCGCCCAACGACATTTCGCCCACGACAACTCGCCCAACGACATCTTGCCCACGCGACAACTCGCCCAACGACAATTCGCCCATGCGACATCCCGCCCAACGACACTTTGCCCAATAAATGGAGCCATCCATGGACCCATCCAATTTGGATCATCTGCCATCTAAGTTTCTTTGCACCACCAGATGTGGTCGCAAAGTTACCCACGACTATGGTTTCGACTGCCGATAAGATCAAGTCTATTGGAAATCTGAGTGCGCCGTGTCTGCCGGAGTGTGGAAATCTGCCGTGAGTGCGACGAGCAGCAGCTACTGCGAGGCAGGCGGAGAAGCGGTCAATCCGTCAAGCGGAGAAAGCGGCCGGCTCTGTCAAACCATAGATTCGCAATCGGAAAGGACGGAAAAGTGGGGTCGGTCGTTATCGCGATCTGGCAATCTCGCTGCTGCTGCCCGCTGTTAATCAGCGGGTACAAGCTCATGTATACCTAACGTCCTCAGTCGGGTCAGTCAGTCAGTCGTTTCCTTCCGTCTGCGACGCGGTGAAGCGGTGATGTCGTCTTTTTCGATGGATGGAAAAATCGATGGAAGTGCTCGTGAAAAGTTGATACTACCCCCAGTTAGCAAGCCCTTGAGCTTGCTAAAAACTACCCTAGTTTTACTACCTACTAACTAGTTGCAACTAGGTAGTAAAAAGTATATACTACGTTTATGAATACCACCTGCATCCTACTACCTAGTAAGAAGTTGCAACTACCCTAGTATTTAGTATTTACTATGTTTATGAATACGGGCCCTGAACAAGCCTGCTCGGCGCGCGCTCACACCACTGCCGACGAGATCGTCTTTCTCAGCGGAGAGCACAGCCACTTGGCCGTTGAAGGCCGTGTGGAGGCGTCCGACCGAGTCGTACAACACGAGCGCCAATGAGAAGTTTGCGCGGCGAGGCAGAGCGCTCTGAACACGGTAGAGGACGGACGGTTGGGCGCATAAAACCAACTATGGCGCCCAACCATCCCGGTTTAGTTAGCTCTTGTTTCGAATTGGCGAATTGACAGATTTGTATGAACTTGCTTTGAAGTGTACTTTTGAGGTACCTGAGTTGCATTGGGCAAAGTGTCGTTGGGCGAGTTGTCGCATGGGCGAATTGTCGTTGGGCGAATTGTCGCATGGGCGAAAAGTCGTTGGGCGAAATGTCGTGGGCGAAATGTCGTTGGGCGAAATGTCGTTGGGCGAGATGTCACCCAATCGTTTCGCGCTAGGCCAGCGTGCAGCCTATAGCAGTTTTTCCTTCCCTGCAAGACTCGTACTCAACTGGACGACGAGACCACACGCCAAGGAAGGAACACCCCCCCCCCCAAGCTTCACCATTTTGAAGGGCGGCGGCAAGAGTTATTATGAGCCTGCACTACATCTACACGCGCAGCATTCCTCCGGATCAGTAGCGCATCTATTGCGCGCTGCGTGTTGCACTGCGAGTTTCAAACACGCAACGAACCAATGCACAAACCAATTCTGCCAACGCCTAAGACGCATTACCGTGTTGTTTGCCGCTGTACTTGGAGGGAGGGCGCTGTCGGCTTCGCGGCCTCCTTCTGCTGTTGCCGTTGCAGTAGGCTTTATGGTTTTTCTTGCTCTTGTGTTTCGTTTCGTCGATCAACTTTTGGATGTGCCTCGTCTTCGCGTCGCGGCGCGCCACCAGCGACGCTGCCCCTCCGCCGTCCCACCTCATCTGCAGCGCGGCGATACGGTGAAATAAAATGCGAGGCAAAACAAAAAAATGCAACAAATAAACGCACAAGAACAATATCCTTGCATTCCACTTCCAGAAACGCGTTCAGCGACTCGTATCCCATGTCCAAATACGGAATCGGCGCTCCGCTCTCATCTCTGCAACAGTCGCATCGCATGCAGCCTTTCTCGATTTCCTAGGTGCGAAAAAAAGCGCGTCTTCTTTGTTTGACGTACAAAAAATCCTTGTGCATCATTTCCGAGCTGTAAGGGCCGTCTTTTGCCGACGTCATAACGAGCGCCTTGATGGTCGCCTTAACCAGCAACAGATCCTTGAAAGACATATCACACTCTACCGAGGAGTGCTGCTCAACAAAATCGTGCTTGAAGTCGCTTTTAAAAGTAGTTCTAATAGATTTTGAATTTTTAAAATCTTAGTATTTACATATTACAGTACAATATAGTGTGCACCAGACTACAGTAATATAGTTACCTTCTTGATAGTTTGAATTGTTTGCATTATGTAAATTAGGGCATCGTAATTCGTCAGTAAGTACTACAGTGCACGCATTATTCGGGTACACTCATTAAATTAGCTACCGATTACCGCGTCAGGGCGGAATGATAAGGCCAAAATAACGAGGCAGTGGCAAAATAACGAGGCAGTAACGGAAATTAACGAGGCAGTGATGGAATTCTGAGAATAATGACAAAAAAACTTGCGAAAAACAGAGAAGATTACAATACACTTCAAAAACTAACCCTTTGAAAGTGTTTGAAGGCCAAAAATATAACGAGGCATTAGAAAAATAACGAGGCACTAAAAAAAATAACGAGGCTCTGCGTGTTTATTGATAATACTGTAGAACCCTTTTTGAAGCAGAAACCTGAGACGAAAAAGATATGGGGAAGGGGCGTGTTGGGAGGTTTCAGTCATGTGTGTGGGCAAGATCGGATGTTCAGCGACTTATCTTTGACTATAAATCCGGAAGATCGAATTTGTCATATCGACGTTTGGTGCTGAGTGCGGCGGTGCTGACGACGGCGCTCGACGCCCTTGCGCTGCTGACTCGATTTCTTTTTTGGCCACCAAATTGGACGCTGTCGAGAAGAGCGTCGCGGCCGTGTCTGCAGAAGTGCGCAGCTTGCGGTGTACACTCGACGGTCGATTCGGTCTGCAGAACGCGGTTCCAAACTGTGTTGCGAGCTGCAGTTCTGAGCTTCAAGACGTGCAGTCTCAAGGAAGCTCGGAGTCGCTGGACTTTCTGCTGGCCAACAATCTCAAAGGAAAAGTGCTGGTAGTACGCGAAGGCGAAAATTTTCGTCTTTATACTCGATATGGACCTGTTTCGTCGAGTGGGGACACGTACTACCGCTGCAATCCGTGCTGCAGCCTCTACAGCAAGCAACTTGGAAGCAACAGGACTACGACTCCTGCTTTGATTCTGAGGTCCAATGGAGTCGTCGCGAGTGGTGCGGGGAGCGTCGAACACCACCCTCAGTGCCTCCTTCTGTCTCGTCAGCAGATCGAGGGGAAGAAACTGGTCAGAAAATTCCGACGCTCTGTTGAGCAGAGCGACATGGACCCCCGCCAGGCTCATCTACAAGTACTACAAATTTAATTATCTTTTGTTGGGATTAGAGGGCAGATTCATTGCGTAAAAAATGTTTCAAACACAATAAGAATAAGTGTATACTAAGACTGCGTTCGTTTGCAGGCGCAAATTGAGAGTCTGGCCGTCGCTAAAACTTTCGCAGACAGAATTCCGCTTGTTGGTCCAGAGAGCATTGCGGCATGCATTCCCGGCTGGACGAACTGTCGCCACTCTTACTCACGGCACAAGTTTAAGAGAGGGCCCGCCGTTAGTGACCCTTTCAATGACCTGGCCCCGTACGAAGTCACGTATCGCGGCCGCTCTCTCGGAAGCGACGAGAGGTTTCCATTTGAGAAGTTGATTTTTTCTCAACTTTTGATTCTCATTGTTTAGATGGCTGCTGGCGAAGAGCAAGGATTTGGGTGTGTTGGTGTTCGCTTCCGATCGAGACCTGCAGATCGCGGCCGCGTCAGACATCCTCATCGCTGACGCGACCTTTAAGTCATTTGATAGAAAGTGATAGCGACGTGCTGGGCGGCCTGGCGGTTCGACGAGGCGAGCCCGTCCCACAGCAGGGAATGGCGTCGACTGTGGCGTCTTTGCCTGCCAGGTGGCCGAATGCCTGAGCCGCGACTCCCCCTTTGACTTCTCACAGGCTGACATGCCCGTGATTCGACGCCGAATGATGTTCGAGCTGTTGTTCGGCGCATTGCTGGACAGATAATCGTCCTGCTGTTTCTGTTGGTGACATTTTTTTCGTATCTCACTCGATCGCATCTCAGTTGTTCCATATGTGTCGTTGTCACGTTTTTTTTTATTAAAAAAATGCGTCTTCGCTAGTGGGGTCAAACTCATACTCATATGCGCGTTGCTAATTCACAAGAGTAAATTTTCCGTTGTTTTAATTTTTTTTAATTTGGGACTACCGTAATTATCATTGGATTTGCGTGTTTTATCATTCAGGCAACGCACCCCGATTACGGTGCGGTAACGATGTTCAAATGGAAACAAACGATGTTCAAATGCTAGTACGGTACTGCCCAATTCAAATACGAGTACGTGCAACGTGCTAATCGTAGAAGTTGGTATAAATAAATACGTGAAAAATATACGGAATATATACAAAATTCCTCGTGCGATGGCGCTGTCTGTATGCGGCGCACCTTGCGGTGGCGGCGACGGTGACACGCAAATGCACCTTCTTACGCGAATGAATACTCATGAGACTCGCATAAAAAGATGTGCAATGTGAACAAAGCGCATGAGATCAAGTGTCACCACGTCTGCCGGTCGTAGAACAGCAGGTAGGCTTCCTGGCTGTCGAAGGCGGCCCAAGCTGCACGACGCTGCTGTGGCTTCGTGGCTTCCACCTGTGGGACGTCCGGTTCAAGGTTCCGCTCTCGCCCCCGAGGAGTCGGAGG
Organism: Paralinhomoeus sp. GSCO2_6; assembly: GCA_030248085.1. Taxonomy (NCBI): domain Eukaryota; kingdom Metazoa; phylum Nematoda; class Chromadorea; order Monhysterida; family Linhomoeidae; genus Paralinhomoeus; species Paralinhomoeus sp. GSCO2_6. The sequence continues at coordinate 84,292 of JASAMY010000495.1, forward strand.
ATCACGAGGCCTTGATCCACGTGCAGCCTGGACTGCCTATCAACCCTCGGCGGAGGGAGGGCAGATCAACGCCACAGACCCTGGGCAACCGCCCCTTCCATGCCGCCTTCGGCGGTCATCTTATATACACACACACACACACGCTGCTGTCGTAGAACCGCCACCAGGAGCCCAGCTCGTACCCAGCTTTGTGCTTGACGTGGGCGAAAAAAATGTATACTTTGAAGACGTCGCCAACCGCTGAGCACTTGGAGCTGAGCTGGAGAAAAGTCGGCTGATGAGCGCGTCGTCGTTGGCGCACGCTGGCTGCGCGCAGTCGCTGCACTGTCGCCTGCGACGAGACCGTCAGCCGCTCGCCCGTCGCGGCCATCAGCTCCCAGTCGACGCACTCAACGAGCAGGTTGAACAGCTCCTGGGCGTCGTGCTGCCGGCTGCTGTCAGCAAAGCCCCACGCCGCCGAAAGGGAGCTCTGAAGAGGAAACGCATGAAAAAACGTCGTGAGAAAGCGACCGAGACGCTAGAGGCTTACCAGAAGCTCTGTAGGTTGGGCTGGGGTCTTGCGCCGCAGCGACTGCAGGATCGAGAGGAGGCTGCACGCGCTGCAGTGGCACTGCTCCCAAGACGGAAAGGAAGCGCTGACGCTGTGCTCCCCCGTCAGGGGCACGTCGCCTTCCAGCTGCCTCGCGGCTCCCAATAAGCCCTACAAGACGCGACATTAACGGGTGGGGTGGCATGGCAGAAAACGTGGTTGCTCACGTGTTCGTTCGCCTCCTGGGGAGCCATGCCGCACTCCTTGATCAGCCGTCGGCTGCTCCGGTCCAGCTGCTGGGCGACCGCCTCCTGTGCGAGAAGCGGCCGGTGTCACATGAAAATTTTCCCCCCATGAAAATTCTCCCCCCGGGAAAATTTTCATATGAAAATTGTCACCCCAAGCCATGTAGATTTGCCCCCCATTATGAAAATTTTCCTCCCCCAGAATGAATGGTGGATATCTTTATGTACGCATCGGAATCCGTCTTTGTCCACCCAACGCCACACCTATATACAACAGCTAGAGAATAGCTAGAGAGCTACAGCTAGAGAGCTAGAGAGCTAGAGAGAATAGCTACAACAGCTAGAGAGCTAGGCACTGAGAATGGTGCATAGTGTCCTTCGTGCCCCTCTCGATTGAGCCATGGCTGCGCACGACCAGTGACGGTGGCGGCTGCCGTTGTCGCCCATCGCCAGCAGCGTCCTTCGTGTAGAGGTAGTAACAGCGAAAAGGCAGCGGTAGTACGCGTCCCCGCTGGCGGCGCGCCGGCTCAACGTGTACACGCGCACCCCACAACGCTCTCGCTGATCCGGCACGAGGAGGGCGTTGCGCGTCAGCGACTTGGTCAGCCCGGTCGAGCGCTGCTTCTCGGACACTCGCGCCGCCAAAGCGCCGCTGTCCTCCAGCTCCTGCTCGCCGATGGGGGTCGACCGCGGGGCGACAGCCGATGCACGGTTGACGCCGCTGCCGAGCGCGAGCGCCGACGGGGTCGACTGCGGTCGCGTGCCGACAGTCTCGTGCATGCGCGACAGTGCGTCGGCTGCCTGATTCTCCACTCCCTTGCGGTGAACAAAGATCGGCTGATACGCATCAATGTCGATCGCCCAGCGTGCCAGCTTCGAAGCGGGCCGTCGCATGCGCATGATGTACTTCAACGCCGACTGATCGGTGTGCACGTACAGCTTCGCCGTCGTGGTGCGGCTCGGCCACACGTACGAGTCAAAGTGCTGAAGGGCGCACAGTACACCCAAGCACTCGAGTTTCGACGGTGAGTACCGTGACTTGCGTTCAGGCCGCGACTTGCGTAGGCAATCGGATGCAGCAACAGCAAGCCGTCTTTCTCGTCGAAAATCTATACAAAAATTATTGGTGACTGCGACTGCCGCACCACGCTAATTTCTTCAGCGGCTGAGCGAGCCGTTCGCGCTGATGTGCCGCTCCGCATTTCTTGTAGGATATCGCGCACATCGTCCCTACCCCAAACTTCGATCTCGATCTTGCGCTTCATCGTTTTGCTTGTTTCCGCGACTCTGATGCGATGCAGTTGAATTTGAATACAGAAAAACACGCTATTCTGCGGAGGATACGGTGATCCCGCTGTGTCCCACGGTGTCCCACTAGGATTTTGAACATCGCAAACATGCGCCGATTACGGCATTTGAATCCAAGTCGATAAGGGTTCTGTATAGTGCAACTTTAAACAGCGTTTCGTTAAAGCGTTGGCTTGGCACTCCAACAAAATATCTTTCCAAAAAGTTGGCGTTGATGTCGAAGTGTCTGTCTAATGAGCTGTTGCGATGATGCGAGCAGAGCATGAGCTCTCAACCTAGCGACAAAGATAGCGCTGCCGACGGGGGAGCTTCCGCGAGACATGGAGATTCGAGACGGGGAAATGGCGATGATGGCGTCGTGCTGGCTGTTGCGCTCGAGTTGGAGACCGTAGCGATGGAGGAGGGGACGTCGTCAGGGTGCAGCGTCGGGCCGCCGTCGGCGGAGAAACTCAGCTCTCCGCCGCGCCGGCGCTACTATTCGGTGACCGCGCCAGGTGTGGCTCTCTGGTCTACACCTTTTCGCGACTGGGTGCTTTGCGCCATCGCTGGCGCTGCAGCGATGCCCTGGTTCGGCATGGACATCGGAGGGACGCTGACGAAGCTCGTCTACTTCGAGCCCACGGACCAGGCGGACTTCGACGCGCTGAACGGCGAGCGCGAGCGCGTCGCGCGCATCCACAACTACCTGTTCAGCAGCCGGGCCTACGGGCAGACGGGCGAGCGAGACGACCACCTCAAGATGGAGGCGGTCGACGTCAACGTGCGTCCCTATTTTGAGCTCGCCGCTGATTCCCAGATGCGCGTCGTCCCGACGACAGGGCCGCACGGGCACGCTGCACTTCATTCGGTTTCCCACGGAGCGCATGGAGGCGTTCGTGACCCTGGTCAAGTCCAAGGAGCTGGCGCCCTCCGTGTCCACCGTCTGCGCTACGGGCGGCGGAGCCTACAAATTCAGTCACATGGCTGAAGAGGTGACTTTTCTTGTTTTTTTTTTCCGCGTTCGACTTTCTTCGACCAGGGCAGTGGTGAATCGGCCTCTTGCGCACACGATTCTGGGTTCGATCCTTGATGGATCCACTGGATCGAGGACGTCCCTCTCAATGGATTTTCTCGTGCCGTCACTGCCCCAGATTACAGATAGCGTTCTTCCGAATGTCTTTGGCTAATCATGTCGCTCTAGACGGGAAGGCGCATGGAGGTGGGTATGCTAAATGGGCCATTAACGGCCTCCTGGCGTTGCCCCAAATCCAACAGCCACGCTGACGCAGGCGTTCCGCGTGCGCCTGCACAAGTTCGACGAGATGGAGAGTCTGATTCTGGGCATCGAGTTTGTGCGGAAGCACCGTCTCGACGAGTGCTACTTCTACGAGCACCCACTCGACGACGAACGATGCGCCAGCGTGCGTCCGTTGGCTTCTTCTTGGGTTCATCGCTTCTCCGCCGGTGATCGCGTTCAGAAGCCGTGCGGTGGAAGGCTCGAGTACCCCTACCTAGTGGTGAACATCGGCAGCGGGGTCTCCATCATCGCCGTCGACGGTGACGGCCCAGACGGCTTTCGACGCGTCTCAGGCAGTAGGTTGGTACGCTAGCCTACCGCCCGCCTTCCCCCAGTTGTTTTTGTTATTGTTGAACAAGGCCGTCAACGGCTCACTACAGCGTACACATCTCCACGACGCCTTACTGTATAGAGGCACTAGCCTGCACGAGGGCCGCCAAATACGTTCTGAAGAACGCCATCCGCAATCTAGGTCAGCAACAGCATCCTCTATCAAGAATCGAACCCTGCACCATGTGCTCGAGAGAGAGAGAGAGAGGCTGATTCTCTGCCACTAGGCCCTCCGTTGCCCCCACCTTCGATCTTCGATGGCTGGTGCTTGATGCGACGGTGTGTGTGTCAGCTTGGGCGGTGGCTTCTTCCACGGCCTGTGCTGCCTGCTGTGCGGCGTGGAGTCGTTCGAGGCGGCGATCGAGCTGGCGGCCCAAGGGGACAACCGCCGCGTCGACAAGACCGTCGGCGACATCTACGGCGGAGACTACGACCAGTGCCAACTGGCCGCCGACACCATCGCCGCCAGGTCCGTGGTGCCATCCTGCGCGTCACACCACAGCTACAACACTCTAGCTGTGCACGGCACTCGTCGTGTCCGCCCGCATACATCTAACTGGGCGCGGTTGCCTTTTCCCCAGTCGGCAACTCCCCCCCCCCCCTGCCTCTCCAGCTCCCCCCCCCCCCCTTCCAAGGAATTTTTCAGAAGTTGCTCAACCTGTCTAAAGTGCTGGATGGACCCACCAGATGGGAAGCCTGGTTACGTGGCGGTTTGGTATGGTTGTCGTCGCTACTCTTAGCTTCGGCCACATGGTGTCGGCGGAGCGGCGGGCGAGCGCGTCATCGGCGGACCTGGCGCGCTCGGCCGTGGTTACGGTCTGCAACAATATCGGCTCCATCGCTCTACGCTGCGCGCAGACGAGACGTGTCGACAAGGTGCTCTTCGTCGGTTCGTCAGTTCCAGACTACCAGTCCATGTGCCTCCAGCCAGCGAACATTGGTATTATTCCAGGCAACTTTCTGCGCGTCAACCCCATAGCGGCGCGCCACCTGGCCTACTCCATGCAGTTCTGGTCCAAGGGCGCCTCGCGTGCGCTCTTCATGAAGCATGAGGTCTCGTGCGCGCGCACACACACACACACACACACACACACACACACACACACACACACACACACACACACACACACACACACACACGGCTCGAAGGCTCGGGGGCGTGTTAGCAAGGCGGTAGGCCGTTTTAGGGCTATTTCGGTGCGGTGGGCTGCCTGCAGAACCTCGTCGTCGTGAGCGCGCTCGAGCGCCGCCAGAGATGCGGCAGCAAAGCGCAGCCGCCCACCAGGTGTCCCTCCCTGCACGTTTTTTTTTTGCGTTCAAGTCACTGACTTTTGTATAACTTTTTTTCATCTGACACGATCTGTTGAGTTGTTCGGTTCTCTGCCTCTTCTTATATTCTGTTCGGGAGGGAGAGAGAGAGAAAGCGACACTTCAGAAGCCTTCCGTCATCAGAGTCGTCGAGCTGAATGCGTGTCGACCGCGATTCGCGGGAGGGCAGCGAAGCAACGAATCTTACCCAGCCCTCCTCGGCTGTGTTGAGCTTATGGCTATGCAAACGTGCTCGCTTAACCGACGCTACGTCGCCGCTCTGTGCCAACTGTTGTTGGCAAGTGACGTCAAGTTGTGTTTCGCTTCGCCCCCCCCCCCCACACACACACACACGTACGCACACCTCGTTCCTCGTGCTTTTGTTTTGTTTGGTAGTGTGTCTCTTTTGTGATTTGTACAGACCCGGTAATCGGTGTCGTCTGAGCATCCGTAGTGTTCACTTAGTAAAGTGTGGAATGGAATTCCTACGGTTCGCCTAACGCGCGGTACTTGACAGGTTGCTGGCTAGAGATTGCGCGTGTGACGAAGAGGCTCTTGTTGTTGTCTGTCGACACACGTGGCGTGGACGACGGAACACGTGTTTCGCGTCGCGCCCGCGATAAGGTGCGCGCCTTTTTGAGAGAGAGCGCCCTCGCCCGCCCGTCGCCTCCGTGACCCATTCTTGCCGACTTCCCCCAGAAAGAGAGAGAGAGAGAGAGTGATGAGAGGGGCGCTGGCTGCCGCGGTCGTCACACTCTCTAGGCGCGCGTGGTTGTCGGTGTGTAGAAGGGGACGCTAGCGCAGTTGTGTGTTGGCCGACGGCCATCGTCGCATTGCGTCAGCAGCTCGCGCGCCCCGACCGCTTGCGTTCTTCCAGCCCGATCTGGGAGCGTCGGAGAAATTATCGCGCGACGCCAGAGCACTCCGGCACCGGCCGGCCAGCGCCGCGTCTAGAGGAAGTCATTTGTAGCCGCGCCGCGAGTTCACTGCCGCCGCCGACGCTCCCCAGAGAGCGGCGTCCGTAATGAAACCAATTGGCGCGTGGCGCGTCGCGTCGCTCTAAAGAAATGCGAAATCGGCTCGCTTGCAGGAATCCGAGTGGAGCGCCTTTCTTTTTCCGTAGCCGTGCACACCACCACCGTCATGAAGTCGGTGCTGAGGATCGTGGAGAGGGGCTGCGCTGGCAGCTTCACTGGGGCGGCGCTGTGGCAGCGCGCCGGCGGCGTCTCGGAGAGTGGCGGGCGCCGCGACTTCTCCGCCTACTGGAGAGTGCACACCAAGCACGACCACCAACTCATGGACGGCACCTTCAACGTACGGCACTGTTTGCGTTCCAGTGGCCTTTTTTAGTTTGGCGTCAGCCTCAGCCTGACATGTGGCACTAGATAATTTGTGGTGGTAGAGTACGCTCGGCATGTATTTCGGTTGTAGAAGTAGTGGTGGAACCGCGGCGCTAATGACCCACCCTAGGCATGATCGAAATATCTAGCTATACAAAACATTTGGACTCCTTTGTCACTAGATCTAGGTAAGTCACTCGCGTTAGCGCGTGTGTCAATGGCCGTAGAGACGGTTTAGTCGCCGCTCTTGCTGCGCAAAGGCACATTTCGGGTGAGTTTTGTCGGTGGGTGGGAGTGCGTTGTCATATGTCGTCGCATGATGTAACCCCGGGCCGGCCAGGCACGATCGTGTTGCATCCGCTGCAGGCGGCGTTCGCGCCTCGCTTATCATTGTGCGTGTCGAGTGTGCCGCTCTGGGGGATTAGTGATGCCGACTGTGGGGGGGGGGACAATCCGGATTCCGGGGGGACGAGAGTTGAGGGTGTCGTTGCAGCACTCGGAGTTGGTGGTGGAGAGGGCGACGGGGGCGCAGCTCAAACCCAAGCCCGACATGCAGAAGCTGGTCTTCGGACGACAGTACAGCGACCACATGCTAGAGGCGAGTTGCGCTACTCTCAAACTACCTGTAACGGGGGGCGCAGCTCCTCCCCCCCCCCATTCGTGGTTCCCCCCCCCCCGACAGAATTCGTTGGAAATTTCTCCTACCTCCTGAGCTGAAACAAGAAAAGCTTCGTACAGTGTTTTCGTACTAGTGAGGCGTAAGCACCCGCGCATATCGTTCCACATTCTCCAATGCATTTTTGCTCAGGACCAGTGTATTGGGGGGGGGGCGGGTGTACAGCGTATTGTGCCTGAAAACCCCCTCCCCAGAGAATCAAAACCGGGTTACGGTTACGTCTCAGACAGTGGCTGACAGACGCTCCCTTTGCGCGGCGTCGGCTGACATCATTAGGACGAGAGTGCCCTCTTCTTCAGGTGGAATGGAGCCGAAAGGCGGGCTGGGGCAAGCCGGTGATCAGTCCCTTTCACATGCTCCAGATCCACCCCGGCGCCAAGGTGCTCCACTACGCGCTCGAGGTGAGCGGCGCGCCGCGCGTCTTGCATTGGCTGTTCTCTTGCATTGGAACCGACGTTCTGTGTCATTCGTTCAGCTTTTCGAAGGCATGAAGGCGTTTCGCGGCGTCGACGGCAAGATCCGCATCTTCCGACCCGACCTGAACATGCTGCGCATGAACAGGACGGCCGCTCGCTCCTGCCTACCGGTGCGCGCGCCCGCGTCGTCGACTGCACTGCCTCTTGTCCATGGCCATGCCTCCGCCGCCGCCTCAGAATTTCGACGGGGCCCAGTTGCTGAAGTGCATCGACGAGATGGTGAGGCTCGACCAGGAGTGGGTGCCCTACACTGCCGAGGGCGCGCTCTACATCCGGCCCGCCATGATCGGCACCGAGGTTCGCTCTCGCCGCATCTCGCACGCCCCCGCGCTGCCGCTGGGCCAGCGCGCGCTCTCGTGGGCTCGTAGATGGAAGGGCGTCTGTCTTGCATCGGTAGAGAGCCACAGCTCTCCGTCTGCACTGCTGCAGCAGCAGCAGCAGCGCTAGTAGGTCCGCCCTAGCGGCCAGAGAATTCGAATGCCGTCTCTCACCAGAGAGAGAGACGAAGACGCTGTGCGCTCTTCTTCTTTTTCTCGCGACCCGACAGAGAAGTGTGGGGGGCGCCGCGTGGCCGCGCCTTCGTCTGCCTGGGGGCAGGCGCTGTGGTCGCCAGGCGCGCACGCCCGCCTTGCAGCCGCACCTGGGCGTCCACTGGAGCGAGAACGCGCTGCTGTTCGTGGTCGCGGGCCCTTGCGCCGGCTACTTCGCCACGACCGGCTTCAAGCCCATCTCCCTGCTCGCCGACCCCGCCACCGTACGCTGCGCCCCGGGCGGCACCGGCAACTACAAGATGGGATCGTGAGTTTCCCTCCCCCTCGCTCTTGGCGCAAGCGCTGCTGCCAGTAACCCCCTAATGAGGAGGCCTCGATTGCGCTGACGCTTGACTCGGGGCTTCGGGATCCGTGCGTGCGTCGTCGTCTTCATGTCTCCCACACCACGGTGTTGATCTGGTTGCTCTTCTGCTCTCGCGGGGTGTACTCGCTCCACTACTCGTGACTGCGCGTTGTTTCTTGGGGGATCGTTCGTTCGTCGGGCGCTTGCTCGCTCTCTCGCTGTTCGCTGTTTGGCGCGACGGGAGACGTTGGTGGCGACGGGCGGCGAGGCGCGGTTCTAGGCCACCTACGGCATGGGCACCACGGACCGCGCGCTGATCTACGCGTTCACGGGCCCGGTGGGCACCTACTTCCAGCCGGGCGCCTGGACCTCCGTCTCCCTGCTCGCCGACCCCGCGCTCGTCCGCTGCTCGCCCGGCGGCACGGGCCACGTCAAGATGGGATGGTAACTCCACCCACCCACCCCCCCTGCACCCTGCACCCCGCGTGCCGTGGTCACAAGCGCACGCGCTCACTGTCGTCACCGTCTTCTCGTCGTGCCGTGCACGCAATCGCACTCGCGTTCGCATCGTCGGCATGCCGCTTGCTGCGTACGAGTTGCTTCGGCTAGGTGTGCTTCGCGCCTGCTCACTCGCTCGCTCGCCTGCTCGTCATAGTTTGCCGTCGTGCACGCCCACACCCTCCCCGGGCCGTCGTGTAACCGTGGGCGTGGACGCGTTGCAGCAACTACGCGCCCACGGTGCTGGTGGGCAAGCTGGCGGAGGAGGCGGGCTGTCAGCAGGTGCTCTGGCTGTTCGGCCGCGACGAGCACCTCACCGAAGTCGGCACCATGAACATCTTCGTCTTCTGGGAGAACACGCGCGGAGGTGTGCCGCGAGGGCTTGCTGCTGCCGTCGAAGCGAAGCCGAACCGGTGGAAACATTGCAGAGCGTGAGCTGATCACGCCTCCGCTGGACGACGGCACCATTCTGCCGGGCGTGACTCGGCAGTCGCTGCTCGACCTGGCCCGCGAGTGGGACGAGTTCCGCGTCACCGAGGCCAAGATCTCCATGGTCGACATCAGGCGCGCCCTCAACGAGGGCCGCGTAAGGCCCGCTTTCTTCCTTCCTTTGTCGGTCGTCTCGAAGCGCGGCTGATTTCAATTGTTCAGCTGCTCGAGATGTTCGGCGCGGGCACGGCGGCCGTGGTGTGCCCCGTCGAGCGGATCCTCTACGAGCACGCGGGAGACGACAAGGAGGAGCTGCTGATCCCCACCATGCAGCAGGATCCCTGCCTCATGCAGCGCTTCTTCGACACCATCAACGACATACAGGTGCGTGCGTGCGTCCTCTCCTACTGTAGCCGGTCTGACCGTGTGCGGTATATGTGTGTTTATGGACGGGACGGGTGTGTTCATTGGCACTTTAGGGAGTGTGCGGGTGGGGGGGGGGGGGTGGTTGCGTGTACCGAACAGTGAGGAGTTGGAGTCCGGATTTTAACAGGTTTCCCGGGATTGGGCTGAGGGGAGGGAATGAGGGGGTCCCACCATCGCATATGTGCGGTCCCAGCTGTGCTTCCCACGCGAGTTGTTGCGAGTGCGAGTGTGCACATGAACCCTTCCATTGCAGTACGGACGGCTTGAGAAACCCGGTTGGACGCGCCTCGTCTGCTAGCGACGCCCTCCGCTCCGACTCGGCTCTAGACCTCCTTTCGCTCTTCCTCGACCGCCGACTGACACTCGCCGGGGAAATTGTCAACACTGTTTTGGCGTGCCATCATGGTGATGGCCTCTTTTTGTATCTGCGGCATAATGCGCGACGGCGCGACCACCACATCTCTCTGACTTTCTCTCTCTCGCTCTACACATGTCTGTAGGTACGTATGTATTTCTGAAGCGGGACCCGCGCGATGACACGGCGCCAGTACAACACGAACCACCAGCTCTCTTTCCTCATCTCCTTTTTATCTTTTCTTTTACGTGGCTGGCTCTCACCTTCAGGCTGTTGTTGCTCTGCTTTGCTTTCGCCGCTCTACCCCCCCCCCCCCGTCAGAAGTTGACACGGTTTTTGTACTGCTGAGTGTGGCCCAGTCGGTCGAGTTATTGTGGTGCGCTCTCAGCGACTCTCAGGCTGCCGTCGTCGTGGTGGGGCAGCTCGCTGCGCTGCGCGTTGCGCGAGACACTGACCTTACTGCTGGGTGCGCGCGCGCGCTCGTTCTTTGTCTCTGACCCGCCGACGATGGTGTTTCATTACTGGGCGCGCGTTCATGACGCCGGAACAGGGAGAGGGCGGAGACTGACTAGCGCACTGGAAACCTTCGCAGCTGGGCACAGGACGCGACAGGGCACGTAAAAGCCACCTTGCAAGCTGCACGCGAAGCGGTTGCGATGGCAATGGAGTCTATCTGTGCGCTGCTTTACTGTCGAGGCAGCCAGCAGCCATATGCGTCAATCGGAGGTGGAGGTGACGCTGCGCGAGATGGCGAAGAGTTTGCGGTGCGTCTGCCACTTGTAGCCGCGCAGGAAGTGACGGCACAGCTGCGAGCCCAGCACGCGCCAGGCGGCCGCCGTCTCGGCCTGAACGCGCGCGCGTTCCGACGTCGAACGTGGTCGTGGTCTCTCTTCACCGACGGAGAGTTGGGCGTCTTGCGCGGCGACGTTGCGCAGCGCGAGTGCGAACATCGGAGCCGCGGAGGCGGTGAAGTCGACGCCGACCCGTCTGGCGTGCAGCCGTCCCTCGAGCGTCGCCGTCGCCGCCAGGCGTCGGCTCAGCGCAGCCGCCGACGCGCCGTCCGCCCGGCCCACGACGCTGCCGCCATCTGGACACCCACCAGCATCCGTCGACAACTCGCGAAGCGGCGCCGCGACGAACAGAGGATGGCCGTCAGGAGGTTCTCGAAGGCGCTGGCGTGTCCGACGAACGTGGCTGGCAGGGGGTCCTCGCCGTCCCACGCGCTTCGCTTCTACGCGCAAACATTGTGAACTGGCGCTGTGGTCGACCGACAAGGACGCACACACGCACGCACGCACGCACGCGCGCGCGCGCACAGAGTACTGTGACACTCGAACTGAATTCGACAGATGCAGCCCGGCAACGAAACCCTTCGGGAGCCGCTCGTCTTGTAGTTGAAGCCGAAGTTGCTCTGGAGCTGCGGACTCAGGTTCATCATCTCCAGGTAGACGCGGTCGCCGAACTTGGCGCCTTTCAGAGTGACAAAGGACGCCTTCAACGCGTCCCACTGCTCCTCGCTCAGCCGCTCAGTTTCGTCTCTGTCGTCGTCTTCATCGACGTTGCTGGCAGTCGCCAATTGTCTTCAAGGATACGTGTGTTTGTGCAGTATTGGTACATGTACCGCTAACCCTATATTTAGCCCCCCCCCTCATAATTAGCGCCCCCCCCCCCCACACTATAATTATACACACTCCTAAGACCGCTTTGAGTTTATAAGCCCCCCCCCCCCTCCTATAATTACGCCCTCCCTAAATGGACCATCGTCTGAAAGGCAAATTTCCATGTCTGGGTGTATGTATGGTCGCGTATGTCTATGTACCGTAAACCCTATAATTAGCCCCCCTATAATTAGCCCCCCCCTATAATAATACACCCTCCCAAGACCACTTTGAGTTAATAAGCCCCCCCCCCTATAATTACACCCCCTCCCTAAATGGACCATCGTCTAAAACGCACATGTTTCCATGTCTGGGTGTATGTATGGTCGCGTATGTGTATGTGAGACTGTGTGAGAGTGTGTTAGAGTGTACCAACGTGTCTGCACAGCGCCTTTTTCCCGAACAAATCGCCTCCACCCGCCTTGTGGCCCACACATCTTCCCACTCATCGACACTTCCAGTTTATAAGCCCCCCCCCCCATAATTAGCCCCCCCCCCTATAATTATCGCCTATCACCCTCCTAGAGCTCGAACGAAACATCGCGTCCACGCGCTTTTGCGCCAACAAAGTCCCCACACATCGACCCTTCCCAGTTTATAAGCCCCCTTATAATAAGCCCCCCCCCAATAATTATACCCCCTCCTAGAGCTCGAATGGAACAATTAGCCTAACTATAGGGTTTACGGTATATATGTATTTTCAAATCCAAACCAACTCTGGAGGGCGTCCCGACTCGCTCTCGTCGACTCGACTGTCGCACTCGACAGTATGTCGGTATTTACTGCTGTCGTTTCCCATGTGTTTGGGATCCCGAATCAGACACGTTGAAGAGGACACTGTGCAAATGCGAACGAGGACTGAATGAATAAGCTCCGAAGAACTTTTAGATGTCGTAAAGAAGGACCTCTTGCGTGACAGCCTAATCAGCATGGTAGGATCGTCATACCACACTACTTACAATGAACCATGTACCTACTACAAGACATATGTATACATGTATATATAAATGTAAGAAAGATTTCAGTAGTTGAACACTGTGTCGACAGACCCTCAGTACTTCAGCTATAGTTTGACTAGTGTGACTAGAGTTTGGCGATCTGCACGAACAACTAATCCTTCTTGTAAGTCCATACGTCCATTGAGATGACGGTCAGTACAGAACACCATTTTCCTGTTGCACTTTTTGAGCATCAGAGACGTTGCACTCTTTTACATCATCTACAAAATGCGTTTCTTGTGTTTTCTTTCGGCGAAATACGATCAGCTGCTGCAAAACGACATTATGTTCAACGAGTCTCTCGCGCGGGCGACGGAGCGACGCACTCTTGAGGAGGTGCCGGTTCCCAAAGGAAAAATTGTACGGGTCGCTGACACTTTCGTCTTTTTCTGCAGGTCGTTCGCCGATAAAGAAGCGCCAACGCTTCGCCGAGGCGCCCGACGAAGGTTCTTCGGCTCGAGGGCAGCAGTAGAGAGACGTAGACGGGCAGGGCCACGACCGTCGAGGAGCAGAGGGCGCGCCGCGTCTGGGCGGTCACGGGAGAAAGGCCGGCCGCGGCCGCAGCGATCGCGAGGACGTGCGGCAGGGCGCAGACGAGCCGAAGCGCGGCGCTCGCCCCGTAGTCGGTCAGCACGCGCACCTTGGAGCGAGTCCACTCGGAGAATGGCCCCTCCGTCCTTGCCTGCCGTCTCAGACGCCGCAGCTGCGGGCCGGCAACGAGGCACAGAGCGACCGCGTCGAGCGCGAACACAGTCGGCAGGAACCACTTCACGAGCTCCAAGCGCAAGCTTCGATGAGAACTCTTCTCGGCGCCGCTTTCCGTCTTGTTCTCCTAAAAGGGTTTTTAGTCCACTACACGTTTTCTAGAGTCGCCAGTGATTACTGCGTCGATTGATACCGACTGTACGCCTTACACTTTTACCGAGTAGTACTGTACTAGCGCGCTAGGTCGCTCGCCGCTTCACGGCTCGCGACGCTAGCGGGCTCGGCGCTGCGCGCCTCGCCTCCATTGTGCTCGCCGCTTCGCGGCTCGCCCCTAGTGAAAAGCGCAAGTCGTGTGCCAGTACATATGCCACAGTGTGTGTCAGTGAGAAGCATCTCTGTGTGAGTGCTGGGTGTGAGCTTGTGTGCAGTGGTGTTCACACAGAAGGCGTTGGGCAGTAAGTCGCTGACCATCTTCATCATGGTCTTCTAGTTGCTCTCGACCATGCCATGTGTGTGTGTGTGTGTGCGTGCCTCAGAGTCCCGCTCGACTGTTTTCTAACAATTTGGCGCTGGCGCACTCTGACCAGTACATGGTCTTCAACAGACTGGGTGTTGAAGTCGATCACGACCTTGGACTTCGCCAAATCGGATCGGTCCTGCACTAAGTCCGTACACACCCTTAGTACACTGGGACTATCGCGCCACAGTTCTCACCAGTCTCCATCGACTCAGTGTTGAGAAGTCGATTTTTGTTACTTAAATACACATTTCAAAAATTTATTTCTCTCTTGTCTTGAGGGCTGCAGGTCTGAAACTCGGCGTGTACACTACCCTTGGGCAGGCCTACGCGCCCCACCTGTTTGCCCCCTCCCCAGGCTCCGGCCACCAGTAGAAATAGTAACCCTGCATATATTTTCATAGGGAAGTACAGCAGGGCCACCGAGTGCAATTGCACGTCACCAGCTACCGACTATTACTACAACACATATACCACCCTCCTAACATCCCTCCTTCGAGAGATCCAGGTGCGGACCCAGATACAGACAGGGCGATTAGAGTATAAGACTAGCGCGATCGCGCGCGCCTTCGGCGCGCGCTCACGCGCTAGGTCGCTCGCCGCTTCGCGGCTCGCGACGCTAACGGGCTCGGCGCTGCGCGCCTCGCCTCCTCCGGGCTCGCCGCTTGCGCGGCTCGCCCGTCGCCCCTAGTATTAAACGCGACAGGTGCGCGCCAGTGTGTGCGTGCGTGCGTGCGTGCGTGCGTGCGTGCGTGCGTGCGTGCGTGCGTGCGTGCGTGCGTGCGTGCGTGCGCGTGCGTGTGTGCCTGCGCGCGCGCACGTGCGTGCATGTGCGAGTACTCAGAGTGGTAATGGACTGTTCACTGACAATTTGGCGCTGGCGCACTCTGACGTGTACATGGTGCTGTGGGTGTTGTAGTCGATCTCGACCTCGAACGCCACGAAATCAGATTTTGCACTGAGTGCCTGCACTCCCTTGGCATGCTGGAAGTATCGCACCACTGTTCTAAGCAGCCTTCATAGGCAAGTGTTGTAATATTCATGTTTACACACAGTTACATTGTACAAACATTCTATTTCTAGAAGGTTCTATGAACATGGTATTTACCTATGGATCGAGAGGCCAATGCATACCCTAACTGTACATAAGCCCAGTTGTCTTTTTCTGGCACTGATGTATCGGCGAAGTTGGTTAGGTAACCGACTTGTAAACACACGTTGGTGGTTTGACTCTTTGCCTCACCTGATCGTTGTTTTTATTTTACTTTTTTAAAAAAAAATGCGGTGGCGTACAACCACCTCCGTACAGTGGGAGCATCGCACCACCTTTTTCACCGCTTTCCATCAACCCAGTGTTGAGAAACAGATTTTTGTTTAAAAAAAATAACTTTCAAAAATTTATTTCTCTCTCATCTTGAGGGCTGCAGGTCTGAAACTTGGCATGTACACTACCCTTGCGTAGGCTTACGCGCCCCACCACCTGGCTCCCGCCCCAGCCCACAGCCACCGCTAGAAATAGAAACCCGGCATATCTTTTCATAGAGAAGTACAGCAGGACCACCGAGTACAATTGCAAGTCACCGGGAGGGGACTACCACAATGACCCATAAGGCACCCCTCCAGGACCCACCCAGCTTCCTGGGAAAGTGCGGACACACTGACAGACAGACAGACAGACAGACAGACACGGCGGTTATAGTAAAGGACTAGCGCGCTCGCGCGCGCCTTCGGCGCGCGCTTCGCGTGCTAGGTTGCTCGCCGCTTCGCGGCTCGCGACGCTAATGGGCTCGGCGCTGCGCGCCTCGCCTCCTTTGGGCTCGCCGCTTCGCGGCTCGCCCCTAGTGAAAAGCGCAAGTCGTGTGCCAGTACATATGTCACAATGTGTGTCAGTGAGAAGCATCTCTGTGTGGGTGCTGTGTGTGAGCTTGTGTGCAGTGGTGTTCACACAGAAGGCATTGGGCAGTAAGTCGCTGACCATCTTCATTATGGTCTCCTAGTGGCTCTCGACCATACCATTGTGTGTGTGTGTGCGTGTGCGAGTGCTCAGAGTCACAAGGGAGTGTTCTCTATCAATTTGGCGCTGGTGCACTCTGACCAGTACGTGGTCTTCAACGGACTGGGTGTTGAGGTCGATCACGACCTTGGACTTCACCAAATCGGGTCGGTCCTCCACTAAGTCCGTGCACACCCTTGGTACCCTGGGACTATTGCGCCACTGCTCTCACCAGTCTCCATTGGCTCTGTGTTGAGAAATCGATTTTTGTTACTTAAATTCACATCTCAATAAATCCATATGTGTGTGTGCGTGCGTGCGTGCGTGCCTCAGAGTGCCACTGGACTGTTTTCTAACAATTTGGTGCTGGCGCACTCTGACCAGTACATGGTCTTCAACGGATTGAGTGTTGAAGTCGATCACGACCTTGGACTTCACCAAATCGGATCCGTCCTGCACTAAGTCCGTACACACCCTTGGTACACTGGGACTATCGCACCACCATTCTCACAAGGCTCCATTGAGCCAGTGTTGAGAAATCGATTTTTGTTACTTAAATGCACATTTCAAAAATTTATTTCTCTCTTGTCTTGAGGGCTGCAAGTCTAAAACTCAGCGTGCGCACTACCCTTGTGTAGGCCTACACGCCCCACCACCTGGCTCCCGCCCCAGCCCCCAGCCACCAGTAGAAATAGAAACCCGGCATATCTTTTCATAGGAAAGTACAGCAGGGCCACCGAGTGCAATTGCACGTGAGGTGCACATGACCATTACTGTGACCCATATAGCAGCCCTCTAGGACTTACCCATCTTCTGGGGAAAGTGCGGACGGACAGACAGACAGACAGACAGACAGAATACCGTGGTTATAGTAAAGGACTAGCGCGATCGCGCGCGCCTTCGGCGCGCGCTCACGCGCTAGGTCGCTCGCCGCGTCGCGGCTCGCAACGCTAAGGGGCGCGGCGCTGCGCGCCTCGCCTCCTCCGGGCTCGCCGCTTGCGCGGCTCGCCCGTCGCCCCTAGTATTAAACGCGACAGGTGCGCGCCAGTGTGTGCGTGCGTGCGTGCGTGCGTGCGTGCGTGCGTGCGTGCGTGCGCGCGTGCGTGCGTGCGTGCGCGCGTGCGCGCGTGCGTGCGTGCGTGCGTGCGTGCGTGCGTGCGTGCGCGTGCGTGTGTGCCTGCGCGCGCGCATGTGCGTGCATGTGCGAGTACTCAGAGTGGTAATGGACTGTTCACTGACAATTTGGCGCTGGCGCACTCTGACGTGTACATGGTGCTGTGGGTGTTGTAGTCGATCTCGACCTCGAACGCCACGAAATCAGATTTTGCACTGAGTGCCTGCAATCCCTTGGCATGCTGGAAGTATCGCACCACTGTTCTACGCAGCCTTCATAGGCAAGTGTTGTAATATTCATGTTTACACACAGTTACATTGTACAAACATTCTATTTCTAGAAGGTTCTATGAACGTGGTATTTACCTATGGATCGAGAGGCCAATGCTTACCTAAGTGTACATACCATAAGCACATTTGTTTCATTTTGCCCACATTGCATTGGCGAAGTTGGTTAGGTAATGGTCTTGTAAACACGCGTCTGTGGTTCGACTCTTTGCCTCACCCTATCATTGTTTTTATTTTTCTTTTTCCAAAAAAATGCGGTGACGTACAACCGCCTCCATACAGTGGGAGTATCGCTCCACCTTTTTTACCTCATTCCATCAACCCAGTGTTGAGAAACTGATTTTTGTTTTAAAAGATTTAACTTTCAAAAATTTATTTCTCTCTAGTCTTGAGGGCTGCAGGTCTAAAACTTGGCGTGTACACTACCCCTTGCGTAGGCCTACACACCCCCACCACATGGCTCCTGTCCCAACCCACAGCCACCAGTAGAAATAGAAACCTGGCGTATCTTTTCATAGGGAAGTGCAGCAGGGACCATCGAGTGGGGAGGCATGACCTGGACACGGGACTAATAGGTTGGCGCATATACCACCCCTCGTGGGCTTCGCCCAGCTCGAGAAGAAAATGCGGACACACTGACCAAAACCAAATTTTGCACTGAGTGCCTACGCTCCCTTGGCATGCTGGAACTATTGCACCACGCGCGCGCTCACGCGCTAGGTCGCTCGCCGCTTCGCGGCTCGCGACGCTAGCGGGCTCGCCACTGCGCGGCTCGCCCCTAGTGAAAAGCGCAAGTCGTGTGCCAGTACATATCACACAGTGTGTGTCAGTGAGAAGCATCTCTGTGTGGGTGCTGGGTGTGAGCTTGTGTGCAGTGGTGTTCACACAGAAGGCGTTGGGCGGTAAGTTGCTGACCATCTTCATCATGGTCTTCTAGTGGCTCTCGACCATGCCATATGTGTGTGTGCATGCCTCAGAGTCCCTCTCGACTGTTTTCTAACAATTTGGCGCTGGCGCACTCTGACCAGTACATGGTCTTCAATGGACTGGGTGTTAAAGTTGATCACGACCTTGGACTTCGCCAATTCGGATCGGTCCTGCACCAAGTCCATACACACCCTTAGTACACTGCTGTGTGTGAGCTTGTGTGCAGTGGTGTTCACACAGAAGGCATTGGGCAGTAAGTCGCTGACCATCTTCATACATATGTCACAGTGTGTGTCAGTGAGAAGCATCTCTGTGTGGGTGCTGTGTGTGAGCTTGTGTGCAGTGGTGTTCACACAGAAGGCATTGGGCAGTAAGTCGCTGACCATCTTCATCATGGTCTCCTAGTGGCTCTCAACCATACCATGTGTGTGTGTGTGTGTGTGCGAGTGCTCAGAGTCACAAGGGAGTGTTCTCTATCAATTTGGCGCTGGTGCACTCTGACCAGTACGTGGTCTTCAACGGACTGGGTGTTGAGGTCGATCACGACCTTGGACGTGCGTGCGTGCGTGCGTGCCTCAGAGTCCCACTGGACTGTTTTCTAACAATTTGGCGCTGGCGCACTCTCACCAGTACATGGTCTTCAACGGACTTGGTGTTGAAGTTGATCACGACCTTGGACTTCCCCAAATCGGATCAGTCCTGGACTAAGTCCATACAAACCCTTAGTACACTGGGACTATCGCGCCACAGTTCTCAACAGTCTCCATGGACCCAGTGTTGAGAAATCGATTTTTGTTACTTAATTTCACATTTCAAAAATTTATTCCTCCCTTGTCTCGAGGGCTGCAGGTCTGAAACTCGGCATGTAGACTACCCTTGCGTAGGCCTACGCGCCCCACCCCCTGGCTCCCGCCCCAGCCCTCAGCCACTGGTAGAAATAGAGACCCGGCATATCTTTTCATAGGGAAGTACAGCAGGACCACCGAGTACAATTGCAAGTCACTGGGAGGGGACTACCACAATGACCCATAAGGCACCCCTCCAGGGCCCGCCCAGCTTCCTGGGAAAGTGCGGACAGACAGACAGACAGACAGACAGACAGACAGACACCGTGGTTATAGTAAACTAGCGCGATCGCGCGCGCCTTCGGCGCGCGCTCACGCGCTAGGTCGCTCGCCGCTTCGCGGCTCGCGACGCTAACGGGCTCGGCGCTGCGCGCCTCGCCTCCTCCGGGGGCGCCGCGTGCGCGGCGCGCCCCGCGCCCCTAGTTTTTAACGCGACAGGTGCGTGCCAGTGCGTGCGTGTGTGCGTGCGTGCGTGCGTGCGTGCGTGCGTGCGTGCGTGCGCGCGCGCGAGTGCGTGCGTGCGTGCGTGCGCGCGCGTGAGTGCGTGCCTGCTGCGTGCGCGCGCGAACTTGCGTGCATGTGCGAGTACTCAGAGTGGTAATGGACTGTTCACTGACAATTTGGTGCTGGCGCACTCTGACGTGTACATGGTGCTGTGGGTGTTGTAGTCGATCTCGACCTCGAACGCCACGAAATCAGATTTTGCACTGAGTGCCTGCACTCCCTTGGCATGCTGGAAGTATCGCACTCTGTTCTAGGCAGCCTCCATAGGCAAGTGTTGAGATATCCATGTTTACACGCGGTTAATTGAACAGAACAAACATTCTATTTCTAGAAGGTTCGATGAGCATTGTGTTTACCTACAGTTACAATGGATCGGGTTGCAAACATTAACACTTAAGCGTACATAAGCCTGTTTGTCTTGTTGCACGCCCATTGAATTGGCGAAGTAGGTTAGGTAACGGACTCGTAAGCACGCGTCAGTGGTTCGACTCTTTGCCTGTCCTGATCTTTGTTTTTATTTTTCTTTTTTCAAAAAAATGCGGTGGAGTGCAACCACCCTCCGTACAGCAGGAGCATCGCTCCATCTTTTTCACCGCATTCCATCGACCCAGTGCTGAGAAACAGATTTTTGTTTAAAAAAGCCGACTTTCAAAAATTTATTTCTCTCTCGTCTCGAGGGCGGCGAGTCTGAAACTTGGCATGTACACTACCCTTGCGCAGGTCTACACGCCCCACCACCTGGCTCCCGCCCTAGCCCCCAGCCACCGGTAGAAATAGAGACCCTGCATATCTTTTCATAGGGAAGTACAGCAGGGCCACCGAGTGCAATTGCACGTGACGTGCACACGACCATCACTATGAGCCATATAGCACCCCTCTACGGCTCGCCCAGCAAGCGGGCCGAGTGCGGACACACGCACAGACAGACACCGTGGTTATAGTAAAGGACTAGCGCGCTCGCGCGCGCCTTCGGCGCGCACTCACGCGCTAGGTCGCTCGCCGCTTCGCGGCTCGCGACGCTAGCGGGCTCGGCGCTGCGCGCCTCGCCTCCTTTGGGCTCGCCGCTTCGCGGCTCGCCCCTAGTGAAAAGCGCAAGTCGTGTGCCAGTACATATGCCACAGTGTGTGTCAGTGAGAAGCATCTCTGTGTGGGGGCTGGGTGTGAGCTTGTGTGCAGTGGTGTTCACACAGAAGGCGTTGGGCAGTAAGTCGCTGACCATATTCATCATGGTCTTCTAGTGGCTCTCGACCATGCCATGTGTGTGTGTGTGTGCGTGCCTCAGTTTTCCGACCGCTCGACAGTTTTCTAACAATTTGGCGCTGGCGCACTCTGATCAGTACATGGTCTTCAACTGACTGGGTGTTGAAGTCGATCACGACCTTGGACTTCGCCAAATCGGATCGGTCCTGCACTAAGTCCATGCATACCCTTGGTACACTGGGACTATCGCACCACTGCTCTTACCAGTCTCCATTGTCCCAGTGATGAGAAATAGATTTTTGTTAATAAATTCACATTTCAAAAATTTATTTCTCTTTCGTCTTGAGGGCGGCAGGTCTGAGACTTGGCGTGCACACTACCCTTGTGTAGGCCTACGCACCCCACCACGTGGCTCCTGCCCCAGCCCCCAGCCACCAGTAGAAATAGAAACCCTGCATATCTTTTCATAGGGAAGTACAGCAGGGCCACCAAGTGCAATTGCACGTCACCACCTACTGACTGTTACTATAACACATATACCACCCTCCCACCGTCCCTCCTTTGAGAGATCCAGGTGCGGACCCACATACATACACACAAACAGACACGGCGATTAGAGAGTACCATCTTCATCATGGTCTTCTAGTGGCTCTCGACCATGCCATGTGTGTGTGCGTGCCTCAGAGTCCCGCTCGACTGTTTTCTAACAATTGGCGCTGGCGCACTCTGACCAGTACATGGTCTTCAACGGGTGCTGTGTGTGAGCTTGTGTGCAGTGGTGTTCACACAGAAGGCTTTGGGCAGTCAGTCGCTACCATCTTCATCATGGTCTTCTAGTGGCTCTTGACCATTCCATGTGTGTGCGTGCGTGCGTGCGTGTGTGCCTCAGAGTGCCACTGGACTGTTTTGTAACAATTTGGTGCTGGCGCACTCTGACCAGTACATGGTCTTCAATGGACTGGGTGTTGAAGTCGATCACGACCTTGGACTTCACCAAATCGGATCGATCCTCCACTAAGTCCATGCACACCCTTGGTACACTGGGACTATTGCGCCACCATTCTCACCAGGCTCCATTGAGCCCGCCCCAGCCCCCAGCCACCAGTAAAAATAGAAACCCGGCATAACTTTTCATAGGGAAGTACAGCAGGGCCACCGAGTGCAATTGCACGTGAGGTGCACACGACCATTGCTGTGACCCATATAGCACCCCTCTAGGACTTGCCCATCTTCTGGGGAAAGTGCGGACGGACAGACAGACAGACAGACAGACAGAATACCGTGGTTATAGTAAAGGACTAGCGCGCTCGCGCGCGCCTTCGGCGCGCGCTCATGCGCTAGGTCGCTCGCCGCTTCGCGGCTCGCGACCCTAGCGGGCTCGGCGCTGCGCGCCTCGCCTCCTTCAGGCTCGCCACTTCGCGGCTTGCCCCTAGTGAAAAGCGCAAGTCGTGTGCCAGTATATATGCCACAGCGTGTGTCAGTGAGAAGCATCCCTGTGTGGGTGCTGGGTGTGAGCTTGTGTGCAGTGGTGTCCACACAGAAGGCGTTGGGCAGTAAGACGCTGACCATCTTCATCATGGTCTTCTAGTGGCTCTCGACCATGCCATGTGTGTCTGTGTGCCTCAGAGTCTTGCTCGACTGTTTTCTAACAATTTGGCGCTGGCGCACTCTGACCAGTACATGGTCTTCAACGGACTCAGTGTTGAAGTCGATCACGACCTTGGACTTTGCCAAATCGGATCGGTCCTGCACTAAGTCCGTGCACACCCTTGGTACACTGGGACTATCGCGCCACAGTTCTCACCAGTCTCCATGCACTCAGTGTTGAGAAATCGATTTTTGTTACTTAAATTCACTTTTCAAAAATTTATTTCTCTTTTGTCTTGAGGGCTGCAGGTCTGAAACTCGGCGTGTACACTACCCTTGGGCAGGCCTACGCGCCCCACCAACTGGCTCCCGCCCCAGCCCCCAGCCACCAGCAGAAATAGAAACCCGGCATAACTTTTCATAGGGAAGTACAGCAGGGCCACTGAGTGCAATTGCACGTGAGGTCCACACGACCATCAGCACCAACCATACAGCACCCCTCCACGGCTCGCCCAGCTCAAGGGCCAAGTGCGGACACAGCCACAGACAGACAGGGCGATTATAGTATGAGATTTTCCTACCGTACCGAAATTTACCTCCACCGGTGCCTTTAAGCTACAAGTCTTGCCGTACTATAATGATCATGATGATCATTTGATGATTATGATGATGATTATGATGTACTATGGAATTATCGCGACTGATTATATCGATTTTGATTACCGTATGAACCGGTGGTTCCCTGTTGGGTTGTGTCTACCGGTTCCCGGTTGGGTTGTTGGGTTTACATCTATTACTCAACAGTGCGTATGCAACGGTCAACGGAAACGTGCGCTTTCTGAGCAGATGCAGCATTGTCTTTGTTCCGTTGTAGTGGAACCAAGCGTAAAATCGGTTGTATGCAAGTTGATTTAGGACTGAGCCACCCAAGTGGTATATGCGCATTTTACGCTCTTTTGACCGTGTGTTGTATTCCCCAAACTTTTCCGTCGTCACCGATTAACACAGTCAGTCAGTCTTACGTTGGCCGAGGAGAGAGCAGCGCTGACCGGATCCGACGTTTCCGCAGCGTCGGGTTGGGGAGAGGAGTCGTCGGCGTTGTCGACGAGCAGCGGCAGGTTGAGCACGAGCGCGGCCGCGAGTACGGGCAGCGCTCTGTGCCAGAGCAGCGCTCGTTTCGTGTGCCAGGGCTGCATGCGGCTCGTCTTGCGCGCCAGCACCGCGAGTCGCCAGAGGAGGTAGCCGTAGAGGAGCAGCAGCGCCGTCCAGAGCACCGACTCCCCGTACGCCGACGCCTCCGTCCACCAGGCGGCGACGGGCTGTCGACGACCGCGCGCGACGAATACTCCAGCCGTCGCGTCGAGGACGTAGACGGAGGAGAGCAGCGTCAGCCAGTGCTGCGACAGCCGGAGCAGGCGCGCGCATAGCCGACTGCTGTCGCCTGCCGCCTCGCCGACAGCCGCTACCGAGCCCAACAACGTGACGGACCAGTTGAGCAGACAGATCGTCAGACCCAACAGCGCCATCGTGTTCTCCGGCGACATGCTTGAGTGAAAAGCACTGCTTGTTATACGGGCAAATGCACTGTGCATGAACGACTTGTTTGTGCGTGCATGCGTAAGGCGTCTTGCAAAGGCGCGCGACAAAGGCCAGTTCAGCAGCAGCGGCGCGTCCGGCGTCAGGACGTGTCAGGAAGACGCTTATCTGTCCGTGCCGGGCGCTACGACTCTCCGTCTCTCTCTCTCTCTTTGCCAAACAACCGCGAAGCGCTGACTGTTACGAACCAATATACAGTACATACATGACAACGCGCAACTCAAAAGATTACCTAAAAAATGTCACCTATTCGTGGCGTACGAGTAGTTTGATTTGATCATGTTGGGTGTTTACAATGCGAATACTTGGAGGCACGGTGAAGAAACAGTAAACAGTCTTCGCATCCACGGAGCGTTGGTACTGAGGTTTTGCCTCGTTGCGTCGGCGCCGATCGCATCCCCTCTTCACTGTCCTCTGCGCGGAGTCGCAATTCCACAGCGCCCCCAGTGCGTTTACATTTTCCAGTCTCGCTCTAGGTTGTTTTCCATTTCCAGTTTCCAGACTGTGCGGCAGCGGCAGCAGCGGCCTGGGCGCTCGGAGACGAGACGGGACGGAGGAGGGGACAGCAGACGAGTCGGTCTCGCCATTGCTGCGGCCGCTGTCGTCTTCCCCAAAGAGCGAGGCCCCGTTGTTGCCGTTCCAGCCAGAGCGAGCGGATGCCGATGCAGAGCAGCTCAGACCCATCCCCAACGCCGACGGCCGCCAAAGCACTGCCGCAGCTGTTCCCTCCCCGGCCAGCTCTCGAGCCATTAGCAATCGACTTCGGTTCTGCGCACTGCCCTCTCAGCGCGAAGAAGTCATTCGTCGACAGTAAAGTTGTTTCGCTCTGAGGATGAAGAGTGGGCTGCGGCGACGGCCTTGAGTCTAACTAGAAGTCGGCCTGAGCCTCCCGCAGTCTCTACTCTCGCTTCTGTGCTACGTCGTAGAGATTGCTACCCACACCAATCTGCTTGTAGCTAGGCGTTTGCGATGTCGAGAGCGTCTCACTCGGGTCTATCGTTGCGGAATCAAACATTTCTAATTGCAGCTTAACAGTTTCGAACGGGTGAACTCGCGATCGCATCAATATCAAGCTCGGCACCATGAAGGCAATCATGCTGTGCGCGGCGCTGGCGATGCTCGCCTGCTCGACGACCAACGCGGACGCGGGCGAAACAATCGCCGGCGCGTGGGGCGGTGTCAAGAACTTCTTTGCCGACTTCTCCAATCTGGACAACTTCATCGGCGACAACAAAGAGGTGGAGTTGCTCTAAAATCACCCGATTGTCGCGAAGTGACTTTCGAAAATCGGCGAAAAACTGCAGGAGCTGAAAAAGAAGGTCGACCAGTTGGACGTCATGCTGCAGACGGCGAAGAAGACGGTCGGCTCGATCAAGGAGAAGGCGGGCGACAACGAGCAGCTCAACGCCGCCCTCGACGCCCTGCCCGGCTGGGCCGACAAGGTCCACGACTTCAAGGAAGAGGTGAGCGCAATCGACCATTTTTTTTTGACGGTTTGGAACCGGTCTCAGGCGAGAGGGGGACCGCGTGGGACCTTGGTTACCTCTACCTTCTACAAGACCGATTGTCTCAACGAGAACTGCGATCAGGGGACACTGTTTTTGCGTTAGCCCTTGTCCAAAGGGGTTGGTGTTTTTGCAGTCTTGCCCCACTGAGGATTGAACTCCGCACCTTGCCGTGTGGAACCAACACCTTAGCCCAACTGCGCAAACAGCCGCAATGATCAGCGAGTTCGTTCGGCGCCACCAGTGCGCGCGTTCCTTTTGCAGATGAAGGCGAACGATGACTGGTCGTTCGACCAGCTCAAGGAGAAGTGGACGGGCGTGCTGGAGGGCATCAAAGGCGAGAAGTTCACCGCGTTCGCCGAGCACATGAAGAGCGGCGCCACGCGCCACGCCCTGCTGCCCGTGTTCCTGCTGCTCGCCGGAGTCTTCCTTCTGGGCGCACAAGCGATCTTTTGAGCTCCACACACAACTATCGCCCTCACTAGCCGCCTCCACAGTCTCCCCGAATCTTCGACCCAACTCCGTCCGTTCCCTGCGTAAAGAGCATGAACCCTTGATTGATACGGTAGGCTTTAGACCGGCTCGTAGCTAACTCTTTGTGCCTTAGCGCTAACCGATCGCACGCCGTGCACCGAAATCGCAACGCAAACAGCCGACAAACAACACCAAGCGTGTTTCATACCTACGTGTATGTTCAAATGTTGTATGTACTCTGGGCTTCAAAATCTCTGGGCTTCAAAATCAATTTCAATTAGACTTCCTCTAAGTTTCAGCCAGATCTATAACGTTGTTCAGAAGTTACTTACATAACAATTATTATACGGTAAATTGCGTGTTTTCAAAGAACTGTAGTCCTTCTTTTTTAACCGGAAAAATTTGTTTTGCGCCAGAATGTCGTGGCAGAAATTCTTTGTGGAACAGCGCGGTAGAGCAAAAAACAAAAAAAAACACAAACAAAAGAAAAAAAAAAAAAAAAAAAAAGAAAAAAAAAAAAAAAAAACCTATCTTGTATAACGATTTTATAAAACGAACAATCAAGCTGAAGTCATTCGTCTCTTCAAAACGGAATCACCAAACGACACAGCCGCCGTCAAGGCACAACATCTAGGCAACCGTAAAACGCTTTGAGGGGACTGGCTCAGTTGGCTACCGCCCTCATCCAATACCAAAGCCTGTCAGAACTGAATAAACGGAAGAACGCGTTTTGCGTGTGATTCGGAATTCGCCAGAGAAGTCGACATGATGCCAGTCGCCAGAGAACAGAGGGGGAAAAAAAGATCCCTTTTTTCAAGAGACGAGACGGGATTCAACCATCTAGAACGGACAAAGAACTCTCTTCTGGTGGGGGTGGCTTTTCTAGCCTTTTCTCTCCGCTTCTCTCTCTCTTCCCTCTTGCATCTCCACTCCCTTCTTCTCTTTCTTCCTCCCTCATCGCTCTTTCCAACTCCTCTCAGGCAGGACACACCTTCTTTACACACCGACCACCACCACACAGCACACCGTTTTCTCGCGGAGATTTATGACTTTTCCACTTGTTGCCTTTTAAAGCTCCTAATTTTTTTTTTCTGCAACATTTTCTATTATGACTAAAAACAAAAAAAACACCAAGAAACAACCAAAAACACAAAAAAAAAACCAAGCAAAAAACAAGAACACAAAATAAAAAAACCAAAAAAACACAGAAACAAGCCAAAAACATTAAGCAAAAAAAGAAACAAAAAACAAAAGACAAAGGGCCCGAAACACCACAAGCAACAGAAAAGAAAAAAAAAAAAAAAAAAAACAAAAAAACACCCACAAAAACACTACATCTATACCGTGTACAAATTGTTTTGTGCGTAACTTTTGAATAACGTGATAGATCTAGCTGAAACTTGGAGGAAATCTAAGTTAAACCGTCTACTACAAGTGTTTAAAAATTTCATCGAAATCGCTTCATCCACCCCTGAGATATGCTTGAACAAAGAGCGGAAGTCAAGGCTGGCCCACCCTGTACAATGCACCGCTACATTGTTGGAGTTGGGCTGCGGACTGTGCCTTGTGCTGTAGGTCCGTTTCGAACTTTAGAGAGTGAATCAATTTGATGTATAGTCCAATTCAAGGAAGTGCATCTACAAAGTGCTCCCTTGTGGCGCATGCCACATGCGGCGCAGTGGATAGGGCGACGGACCCCGTCGATTGCAAGGTCAAAACTGCTGACGACACTGTGTCGCAAAGTGTATGCCCCTTGTACCTCTTACGGGGGGTTCACAGTCTCCGTACCCTGTCAGTGCGCCACCCTTACACCCCCACCCTCCTTGTCCCTTGATTTGCAGGGCCGGACGGGTAGAATGAGATGGTGCGGGCAGCTGGCAGCTGCGCGATGGGCCGCGCCACTCGACGGAGTGCGAGCGCCTTGCTGCGCGCCACTCGACGCTGCTGCAGTTAGAGAGTTGCTGCGTCTAGAGAAGACGTCCTGAGAAGACGGGTTTGGAGAGGAGCGCGGTGGCACGCGCGCACTCGCTGCAGCCGAACTCTCGTCCCGCTGTACATACCTATGTATTCCGCACCATCCAATTCGATGTCGCTGAGTAGAATCCGGCTAGCGATTGGAAGAAAAAAACTGAAAGGAAAATGCACGCCTCTCAACCCCTTTCGTCGTTCACCACTTTCCGCAATCCATAGAGCCCCGTCACTGGTATTCATGCAGCATTGCGTCGGTACCTATTTTCCCTGTTCCCACCCACACCACCATTGGCTCTAGTCGTAGCGGCTGGCGATATTGTCGCGCCACTCTGCCCTCTGCTGTGCCGCGCACGTTCTGCTGTGCAGCCATTGTGGGAAAGGAACTCGTTCCACAGTCACATTGTAGGCTGGTACGCGCGCATGGTTTCTGTGCGAATGGGCGCTGCGCAAAACAGGTGTCGAGTGCGCGCCGCCGCGTAGAAACGGCCAATTCGCAACTCGCGGCTTTAGTACTCACGACGACGGCAACTTTTCTTCAACAAATACATCCATTTTGGATATTTTTTTGAATTTTAGCCCAAGGAACCGCATCCGCCCGACGAAAACTGACGTTGCTGCTTTAAGATGAAGTCTGCTCTCGTTGCTGCCGTCGTGCTGAGCGTTGTTCTCTGCGGCGTCGAATCCAGCGTAGTCGAGTGCGTCAGTTGGTTTTTAGTTTTAGAAACTCGAAGTGTGCCTGTATGTACGTATGTATATGTATGCACGTAGTATGTGCCTGTATGTATGTCTACATACTGGTACATGTGTACGAGCTACGCACTATGCTTCCCCGTGTACATTCGATCTATAGGCAGCACTCAGCGGTTTAGCACAGTGGTCGACAAGGTGGCCGACCTGGACGTGATCTCCGGCTCGAGCAAAGAGGTCCGCTAGTACACGACTCCCCGCGTCCCAAGCGCCCGCTCGAGTGACCCCCCACTCGACTGCAGGAAATCAAGAAGTACGTGGGCTGGGTGAACACGGCGCTGGGCTACGTGGTCGAGCACAAGGACAAGGTCAAGGGCGTCGTCGGCGACAGCGCCACCATGGACGCGGCGCTCGAGCTCGTCGACGACTGGGCGAAAAAGGTCAAGGAGCTCAACGACGAGGTACTCTACTCTAGGCACGCGCCGCCCGGGCGGAGGCTGTTGTTGTTGTTGTTGGATTCGGAGCGACGCTAAGAAGCCGCCAATGGCCCATCTAGCATACCCATCTCCATGACGCCTTCCCCCGTCTAGAGCCGCATAATTAGCCAAAGACAATCAGAAGAACGTCATCTGTAATATAGGGCAGCGACGGCACGAGAAAATCCATTGAGAGTGAATCCGTCAAGAATCTAGCCCAGAGAGCCGTGTGTGCAATACGCCGATTCTCTACCACTGAGCCATACGCTGCCCGGGCGGAGGTCGGAGAATGGCGGCGCTCTGTTGAGATCGAAGAGCGGGGCGACGAGATGACGTTCGAAGAGATGAAGGAGAAGTGGTCGGCCGTGATCAAGGAGATCAAGGGCGAGAAGTGGGACGCGCTCATGCAGGCGATGAAGTCGAGCAAGTCGGCGCTCGCGCCCTCTCTCGCGCTCGTCTGCGTCGCCGCCCTATACGTCGCCGTCTTTTGAGTCCCCCCACCCCCACCCTCCCAGCCCCTCGTTGCCTTACTTTTTTTTCCGACATACCTATGCTAGACAGCGTCTATTAGTACGCGAGAACTGTAAACGCGGCCACGCATTCAGGATTCCGGCATTGGAAAGACCGTTGTTTACTACCTAGTTAGCCTTCTGAGAAACTACCTAGTTAGCCTTCTGAGTCGCGGATTGTTTCTTCAGTGCTCTGTATTTACATTCATTTTTTTGATGAGAATCTGGCCGCAGCAATGTCCGCATTAATCCCTAGGTATTGTTGATGTCTCGAAAATCCGAAGTGCGGAAAAGCAAGGAATACAATGCACATTTTAAAAATACCAGCCTGTTAAAACGCTGTTTTTTTTTAATAAAAATTGACACGCGTTTCTGTCACTTCCGCCTGTTCCTTGTCTGCTCTCTGCGCCAAGGCGCAGCGTTGTATGCGATAACGCGGGGACACTTCGAACAAGGCCCCTAACACTCATATGCACTACAACGCATAATTTGCATCTACCGACTGTTTGCGAAACAAGAACTGTGGTAGGTCTGTTGAGATTCGGGTTTTTTTACTCCACCCCTCCACTCCCTACTCCCCCAAATTCTAGCTACCAGAAATCCGTTCAGGGCGCACTTGGTAAACCATTCTAAGAGGTTGTACAACCTGATCGCTATTGATTGGCAAAAACGTGTTCCTTTGCTTACCAAGACAGCAAGCGATTCGCTGCCTATCTCGCCGTCCTCCTCCCTCCCCCCTCTCGTCCACCCTTTGCGTCGGCTGACGAGGCAGCGCCGAGCAGCAGCCGACGTGAGCAATGAGGCCCTGGACTCCGGCACTCGCTGGTGGAAGCTGGGCTGCGGGCGGTCGGCGTCATAGAAAGCTGCTGGTCGGAGCGCCGCTGATTCAGCCGGCGTGCGGAGCCGAGCCGCCGCTCTCGCCGCGCGGGTTCGGGGCGGCAATTGCGCCTTCTCGGCCTGCCGGCGGAGCAGCGGCCCTCGTGCGCCTTTCCCGCGCAGCGGCGCCGGCAGGGCGGAGGGACGGACGGACGCCGGGCGCCGGTCCGGCCTGCGCCGTGTGTCCCCGTCGACGGAGCGGAGTCATCGTCGCGGCTTCTCTCGACTGAAACGCCGCCCTTCCAGGCCGTCGCCCGTTTCCATAGCGTCCCTGGCAACAGATAGGCGCGGCGCGGCGCTTCAGCGGCCAACTTCCAGCAGCCGAGCGCGCGCGCTAGCCATCTCCCGTAGAGCGCGTACTTGGTTACTGGCGACGACAAAAAAGAGAGAAGAGCGAAGCCAAGAAGGACAGCAATGGCCTCCCGACTGCTCTGCGTGCTCGTTTTGCTGGGCCTGGTGTGCGCCAGCGATGCGGGCGTCAAGGAGTGGTACAATGACCTCAAGGATTCCTTGGGCGGATGGAGGGAAGCGGTCAAGGACGTTGGCAAGTTCTTCGAGGAGCACTACACCAGCGCGAAGGACATGGTCAAGAACCTGACGACGAAGGAGGTGCGTTCTCGAAACCGTGAGCCAGTCGCGCAACGTGTGGCAAAACGACGTCCTCGCGTCGGGGCAGGAAGTGGAGGAGCGGCTGAAAGGCGCCGAAAAATTCCTGGACAAGGCGGCGGAGCTGAAGGACAGCGCCAAGTCGAAGCTCGACACCGTGCCCGACAAGTACAAGGAGGCGCTGGACAGCGCCGGCGAAATGAAGACGACCGTGTCCGACTTTCTGAAAAAGGTGTTCGCTCGCGCTTTTTTCTCTCTCACGCTAGCGCTTGGTACACCCCCGGATGTGGGTACATTGTACAAGAGCTAAATCTCTTGGGCAGAGCACGCTATACCGCAAACACGCTATCGCTGGCAGGCGAAAGAGGAGAACTGGAACAAGGAGCAGATGCAGACCAAGTGGGAGGAGACGGTGTCGAGCAGCAAGGAGTTCAGCCAGGAGAAGTTCGACGCGCTCGTCGAGCTCTACAAGGAGAAGGCGGGCAGCGGCGCCACAGGCCTCCCCACTCTGTCCGCCCTCGCCGCCCTTCTGGGAGCCCTCCTGCTGGGCGCCGTCCGCTTCTGACCCCCATCCCCCTTCCTCCATCTCTCCTCCCCCGAACCGACAAACGCCCACCTACCTACCCACCGCTTTCGGCATAACGTGGTATGCATGCGTGACGTGCTGGTTGGTCACTGTTGTTCCTGTTGTTTCGTGCGTCATAGCCACCGCTGCCCTCGTGAGTCAGGCAGGCCCCAGAGCCCGTTGTTGCCCGTCGACTCGCCAGCTATTTTTTTTGTTCCGCTCTCTGCACTCTGAGCACTCTGCACAACAGTTTTCGACTCCGCTTAACTAGTGCGCACTTGTGTCAATAAAAGTGGTAAAACAAATGTTGGTTAGGTTTTGTTTTCCTAGCCACAGACAGCACAGAAACGCGCGAGCGACACTAGAGTAGGTATATTCTATCTAGCGCATCTAGCTAGGGCAGTTGTATGTAGTCGAGCATTGCACTCGTAGCTCGCTTTCAGTGGGGGATTAGGAAATTTTGTCGGAGGGGGAAGACTTAGCAAAAAGGGGGAACCGTTCTGAAATTTACTTACTGGTGCTGCAATTTCGACTGTAGTTTAGGCACCAAATCGGTCCATTCGTTACCCCCTGGATCCGCCACTACTCGGTTTACTTGTTCGTAATCCTCAGAAGCCGCCGTGTCGAACTTTTGGCCGAGAAGGTGTACAAAGAGAGCGTGTTCAACATGTCTGGACAAAGACATGTCCAACGAGTAGAGTATCTAGTAGCTCAAAGTAGAGGTTCGTCCTTCTTTTTAGGCACGCGTTCCATCTTAAATAGGTAGGCCTACACAAGTGTAGCGCTGGACTGCAAACACTGAATCTGCAACTTGATTTTTTCATCGAGACTAGAAGTGCAGGACAGGGGGTGCAACAGGGCAGGGGCACAACTTTGATAAGTGCACTCGAAGCAAAAAAAAAACGCACAGGCTCGTTCTACAAGTTTCAAGCCCCCCCCCCCCCGTAAACAACGTTTCGTGCGCGATCAATGGCTCTTTACGACGGGTGGACTTCGACCTCCGCTGTGGCCGACAAAAGCCGGTCAACGCGCCACGCGTAGCGTAGCGTAGATAGCACATTTCTGCTCTCCCGGTACATTGTAGCGAGCGTTACTACAAGAAGTGGTCGTTGTCCTAGTCCAGTGCCAGTCCAAAGAGATGCAAGCCGTTCGCGTGCTCGAATTTGGCGGTCCCGAGAAGCTGACCGTCCAATCGGTGGCCCTGCCACGACCAGCCGCCGACGAGGTCGGTTTGTTGGGGCAAACGCCGAGGACGACTGAAAGTCAATCGAATAGATTGTGGCCTATTTGTAAAATTGCATCGAATTTTCTATTGATGACCACTTAGTTATAGTACTACTATACAGTAGGCGCTGCGTCCTAATGTCCGCATTTTGTATCAACAAGTTGGCACTACATAGGTGACGCTTAAAAGTTCAGCCTAGGGCGAAGCAACAGTGTGCCAAGGAAACTATCAATGGGTCGTATTTTAACCCAGCACTCATAGTACAGACTGGTGAAAAGCCCCTCTACGTACATCTTTCATATGTACATTTTAGGTGCTCATACGAGTGGCAGCTGCAGGAGTCAATCCGTACGATACGTACCTTCGAAGCGGCACATTTAATCCAAGGTGAAAGGGAACAATGTTGAGTGCAGACTGCCACGCACGCACGCACGCACGCACGCACGCACGCACGCACGCACGCACGCACGCACGCACGCACGCACGCACGCACAGCTGATTGATAGCCTAAGCTGAATTACAGTGCACCGTTGCCTTACACCGTCGGCTCTGATGGCTGCGGCGTGATAGAGAGCGTCGGCGCAGACGTCACCGACTTGCGGGTGAGGAGCAGGAGTGTGTGAGTGGAAACGCATTTGCACCAATCACTATTTTAATACCGTTCTGGAGCGAGGGCAGCGCGTCTTCTTCTTCGCCAGCGGTAGCGGCTCCTATGCACAGTTCTGCACCGCGGCCGCTTGCCGGACCTTTCGTCTGCCGGACGGCGTCAGCGACGAGAAGGGGGCCGCGCTCGGCATTCCCTACATCACGGCCTTTCGGTCGCTGTTCCAGAGGTACAAATACAAACATTCAGCAGAACCATTAAGTACGCGAGCTGCCCAAACGTCGCAGAGCCAACGCCCGAGCGGGACAGACGGTGCTGGTGCACGGCGCGAGCGGAGCGGTGCGAATTTGGCGCCTTGCTTCGAATAAGACAGCAGGATTTGTCGAAAAATACAGGTGGGCCTCGCAGCGGTGCAGCTGGCGCGCACTGCCGGCTGCTACGTCATCGGCACGGCGGGCAGCGAGCGCGGCCTGGAGCTCGTCAAGGCGCAGGGCGCGCACCTCGTCCTCAGTCACTCGTCGTCCAGCCACGTCGACGCCATAATGGTACGGCGGCGGCGGGCGAACTTGCCCGCGTGAGCTGATGATGGCGTTGCGGCCTTGCGCAGGCGGCTACCCAGGGACAGGGGGTGGACGTCGTCCTCGAGATGCTCGCCAACGTCAACTTGGACGCCGACCTGACGCTGACGAGGCGTCACGGAACGATTGTGGTATAGGTCCGCGTCCCGTGTCGGCGTGTGTGTGTCTCTATAGAACCGAATGGGCAGCGCATGCTCTAGTGGTAGCGAATCGGCCTCTTGCGCGCACCGTCTGGGTTCGACTCTTGAGTCTTGATGGATCCACAAGATCGAGGACTTCCCTTTCCATAGATTTTTTTGTGCTGGCTCTGCCCTAGATTACAGAGAGCGTTCTTTCGAATTTCGTTGGCTATTTATGCGACTCTAACGGGAAGGCGTCATGCAGATGGGCACCATGCTGCCTATATGGGCCATTGACGACCTCCTAGCGTTGCCCCTAATCCAACAACAACAAAGAACGTACTGCAGGTGATCGGCAGCAGAGGGCGCGTCCAAGTCGAGCCCGGTACCATCATGCAGAAAGAGCTAACCCTGACCGGAGTCATGCTGCTCGAGGCGCATAAGGTGAGCTCTCAGAGACCACCCAAGCACTCTGTAACTGCACTGCCGGTGCCCAGGAAGACA
The DNA here is from genome assembly GCA_030248085.1 of Paralinhomoeus sp. GSCO2_6. Classification (NCBI taxonomy): domain Eukaryota; kingdom Metazoa; phylum Nematoda; class Chromadorea; order Monhysterida; family Linhomoeidae; genus Paralinhomoeus; species Paralinhomoeus sp. GSCO2_6. The sequence goes on from JASAMY010000495.1 coordinate 118,952, forward strand.
TCGTGGACTGCGGAAAATCGATCTCGGCTCTGCTGGAACGCGGCCAGATCGACCCGGTTGTCGCCAAGGCGTACGAGATGCACGAGGCGTCGCAAGCGCACGAAGACGTCATCAAGCCGCCGACCGGATTCGCCCTGGGAAAGTTGGTGCTGAAGATCGCTTGAGAAGAGCCATGAACTTTGAAACGAGTGTAGGCGCAATGAAATCTAGAACAGCATGTATGAGTGTGGAACATTTTGCAGCGCTCGTTGCGTTTACCTGAGAAGGGATCGACTCAGACGCCCACATTCTTCTTTCAATACAGACGGTTAGGTAAACCTTCTTGGGTACATAAGTACAATAGGCAGTAGGTACAGGTTTGATTGACCATGGCCACAACGTCGGAAAGTGTACTTGTCGTGATTGGTTCTAATTCGCACATGTCGCAGACACTGACGTGTAGTCGCCAAACGCCTTGCATCAAATACGGCCAAGAAATATGTCTGCCGAAAAGTTGTGTTGCGATCCTGGTATATTGTACATACCTGACTGCTGGAGGGTTTACGGTACCGCAAACAGACAACGCAAGACACAAAGTCTGCATTCAGTGTTTGGCTGTATCGCACTTCACTCTCTCATTAGTGGACTTGGACATAGTGTTGGAGTAAGAATTCATTATTGTACTTTGATCGCTGCTCGGTATTATTGCAACCAAGACACGGTCGGCACGCGACCAACCCGACCAAGCAGGGCCAAATAAGCAAAGACCAAGCGGGACCTATTGGACTTTGACATGATTGTGTTCGTTACTCGGTGTTGCGGAAAGACTAGACCTGCGCGCGACCAAGCCGACTAAGTAAACATCGAGACGAACAAAACAAGCAGGCCGGTGTCATTTGCGCGGTTGCGTCTTGTCGGGTTCAGTTGATGTAGCAGCTTTGTGCTAGTCCAAAAACTCGAGGCGCTGAAAACTTAGATTTTGCAAAGATGACTCCGCCTTCGACCATGAGAGCCATACGCGTTAAAGAGTTTGGCGGAACCGAAGTGCTGCAACTAGACGACTCCGCCGTCGTGCCGAAGCCCAAGCCGCACGAGGTCTGACGACGACAACGGTGTCGGTGTCCTTGTCGACAGCGCCGAATTACCACCTCAGCTCCTCGTGAAAGTCGAAGCGGCCGGCGTCAACCCGCTCGACACCTTCGTGCGAAGCGGCGCGTTCTACGGGTGAGCACTCTTGGCATTGGGTAACTATAACGGGTCGTTGAAGCTGTGGTTACCTCACTACTACCCACTGCAGTATACCTCAGTACTCAGTATATAGGTTGGACCACGGCTGGGAAGGGGTACCAACTGCCACTACCAATCTTCTCCCTACCGAATTGCACATAGGTATGTACATGATTGTCGGGACTGCCTTTGCGCTGGCAGGCTGCCAGATCTGCCGTATACGCCAGGCTCTGACGGCGCGGGCACGGTGGAGACGGTGGGAGAGGCGGTGAGTCGCTTCAAGGTGCGTGCCAGAGCGGTGGGCCGGCGCCAGTGGAGCTTGCTACGAGAAGATCGCGCGCCTTGCAGCCTCGGGACCGCGTCTTCTTCCTCTCGGCCAGCAGCGGCTCCTACGCGCAGTTCTGCACCGTGCCCCACTCCATGGCCTTTCCCCTGCCGGACCGCGTCGACTTCCAGAAGGGGGCGGCGCTCGGCATTCCATACATGACGGCTTACAGGGCGCTCTTCCTCAAGTGGGACGTGCTGCTCACAGCTAAGAAACTGTTGCGAAAGACTGTCGTCGTTGTTTAGAGGCAAGTGCACCGCTGGTCAGAGCGTTCTCGTGCATGGCGCCAGTGGCGCGGTGAGTCGGTCAAAGGGAGTTTGCGCTTGTCATTTCGGTACGCCGACTTCGTCTCGACAAAATACCTAGGTCGGCATCGGCTGCGTGCGGCTGGCGTCCGCGTGATCGGCACGGCCGGCAGCGAGGAGGGTCGGCGTCTCGTCACGGAGAACGGCGCCGACGTCGTCGTCAATCACCGCAACGAGAGTCACTTCGACAAGATTCTGGTTGGTCGCGCTCGAAGGGCCGCTCTGCCGTCGACAGACAGCCCCGACGCTTCAGAAGGCGACCGACGGCAAAGGAGTCGACGTCATCGTAGAAATGCTCGCCAACGCCAATTTGGGCAAGGACTTGACCCTGCTCGGCGAGAATGGCATCGTTGTGGTCAGTTCAAAAGCTGTTTGAGTTGCTGCTGCTGCCGCAACGCCTCGTCACGGAGTGAGTCCTTTCAGGTGGTCGGCTGTCACAGCGAAGTACAGATCGATCCGCGCCAGCTGATGGCTCGCGAGGCGTCGATTACGGCCGTCGGTCTGCTGCGAGCTACGGAGGTGGACAGACTTTGCGGTTGGCTCGAGCGAGACAGTCGCGCCTCGCTTTTTTCAGGAAGAGATGTTGACCTCTGGAGGCGCGGTGTCGGCGCAGCTGGCGACTGGCCAGCTCTCCCCGGTCGTCAGCCAAACGTACCCGCTGTCGGCGGCGGCTCAGGCGCACGTCGACGTCATTTCACCTCCGTCGGGCGCTGCGGGCGGAAAGTTGGTGCTGCTGCCGAGCAACTGAGCGGACGGACATATTGGCGAAACACTCTTCAAGAAATGTGATTTTTCTCAAAACCCATCGTTAGTTGTCGGTTAGTCCTCGAGCATTCCTTCACGTAGGTGTGATTCTTGTTTGAGTTGATACGGTGGTCGCGACTTTACGTAATTGATCGAGCACTCCATTTCGCGGGCGATGGGCGATACGAGTTAGCAACGCTTAGGTGCCGGCGACCAACCGCTTACGTCGGTCAGCCAATCTAGTGGCCAGTCACAGCAGGGAAGCACTGATGGTGACGGAGAGAGCTGGGCAACGACTCCCCGCTCGCAGGCACAGCACGGCAACTGGGTCCGTGGAAGGCGATTCTAGGTCTAGTAGTGGTCGTCTCAGAGCTGGCGCTCGGCCTTGTCTCCCTGCTGGTCGGCGACCCTCTCGGTGCCGAACGTGCGCCGCATGAACTCGTCGACGTTCTCGCCTTTGGCCTCCTCGTTGCCCTTGAGCGCGAGCGCGTGCCGCAGCAGGCGCAGCGGCCGCGGACGACGCCGCTCCTCCTCCTCCAGCTCCTGCACGGCGGTCACGCGGAGACGGTCACGCTTTAGAGACGCCGCGCCCGCCAGGACCGCCGACCGACCGTGAAGTTGTCGGGCGTGATCACCTTCTTGTCGGGCTCCTTGAGGTGGTAGCGCTTCTGCGTCAGATACGACACGGGCAGCACGTCCTCAAGAAGAGACGCTCGGTCACGCGCACCGCGACAACGCCCCAGCCGCTGTCTCCGGCGCCTACCCGAATGCGCGTACTGGCGACCGTGTGATTGAGACGGTCGTCGTCGACGAGTCGGTCGTTTACCCTTTCGAAGGGCGGCATTTGCGTGTTGATGCGTCCCGCCCACATGTACGCGATGTCCGTGTTCCGGTCCAGAATGTAGTTGACCTCTGCAAACGCGCGTCCCATACGTATATACTCATATAGTCCTCTGACGCCCAGTTGCCGACGTATAGAAAGCCAAAGCGTGATTTTTCTATAGTTCTTGATTCACCCCCGTGTGAACTCGACTTTTTTTGTTTTTTTTTTTTCAGAAAAGATTGTTGCGTGCGAACGTATACAGTATGTACCTATGTGTAGTGTACAGTACAGTAATATATGTACGTACAGTACGTAACCATTAATGGTTTCAACAGACTGAGTTAGGAGGTGGGGGAAGGATTGGAAGCGAAACGCACCAAAATCGTCGTCGTCTTCCCCAAGCGGATTCATCAGATTCTGACCAACTTTCAACCAACCCAAGTAGAAGAAGCTGAACGCGCGTCGAGGGCGTCGATCTGACATTCGCCGCCTCGAGAAACGAAGGAGCACTCACACTTCCAACGTCGTGAATATTGGAAAGAAGAAGGGCGGCTGCACGTACTGGCCCAGCTAGAAATCGCAAAGCGTCTACGCACCACAACTTTTGGATCGGATAGATTCACTTCATTTCGCGAGAGGATGGGCTGCCGACCGACGAGGCAGAGCAGAAAGTAGCCGTACGTGCCGATCGCGACCACCTGAAGCGAGAACGTGACGCGCCCGGTCGGCCAATGGGGCGCGCCGGCTGAGGAGAGGCCACGCGCCTGCGTGTAGACGAGCGGCAGCTTCACCCAGTCGTAGATGAAGAGCATGCCCATGCCGCCCTTGTAGTCCATGAGCTTGTCCATGAGCGTCGTGTGCTCCACGCTGTCCAGGTGGCCTGCGCGACAGAGGCGCACGCTGCGTGACGCGCCAACACAGAGTTTAGTGCTGTTTGGTTGAGGGCAACGTTAGGAACGGCCCGTGTGGCTTACACCCATCTCTATGGCGCCTTCCTGTCTAGCGGCACACTGCCCACGAGGACGCCAAAGACATTCTGAAGAGCGCCACCTGCGATCTAGGGCAGCGATAGCTCGAGAAAATCTGTTGACGGTCGATCCCCGTTAGTAGGTCCATCCAGAATCGAACCCGGATGCCGCTTCCCTACCCCTCTGCAGGCCATCCGCTGCTCCCCAAGAGTCAACAGACCGCACGTACCGGCGCGTCGGAGCTTGCGAAAGAGGTGCGCCGTCCAGGCGGTCGGCAGGAACCACTTGCCCTGGGGCGCGGCCGTCTCGTCCCAGGTCTTGAACTCCTCCTCGTCCATGAGGCCGCTCACGACGAGGTGACGCATCGTGGGGAACCGCTTGTACGTTCGCACGGACACGGAGCGCCAGGCGATCGCCGACTGCAGCACCGCCCAGCGCGCGATCGCCCGTCGCTCGCTCAGCTGCAACGACGCCCCTCTCAGGAATGCTGGGGGGGGGGGGAAGGACAGGTTTAGGAATGCGTGCGGGAGTGGGACCAGTTGGCCACGCACCAGGTCCTTGTCTCCAAGGTAGCTGTCGACGTACGTCATGAGGGTGTCGGGCCAGGAGAGGCAGTTTAGCTGCGACCACCATCGGGTCACGGCGTCCGACACGAAGAAGCCTGCGCATACGTGTTCGCCCTACGGCACCTCACTCCATTCTGCAGTCAGCTCGGCTGCGCTCACCCAACAGAAACGCTAAAGGTATGTGTGACAGTCCATCGTTGATCACCGTTATGTACGCTGCAAACGTTTTCTTGTCCTCTTCGTCCAATACCCACATCTGAAAATGGAGAAACGCGCGATTAGACGACCTGGCACACATAGGTACATACAATGCACGTGTATAGCTTGTCTGATTGGAACTGTAGGGCTGCAGTACAAATCGGTCGGTTTCCCAGACGTTCGGAACAAGGTCGCATACTACACGAAAGCAACCAAATTGAAATGGCAATTGTTTTTTCCTTCATGCCACATTTCTCCGTTAAACGTTGAATAAATACCGCTGGCAAACTGGTCTCTGAACTAGCTCGCTTCCGTCCGACCGACTCAAACGCCACAAATATTGGCAAGGTGCCGCGTTTTGTGAGCGCAACTGACTTGGACGGCGAAGACAGCATAGTAGAAGAGGTAGAAGAGCAGGAGAAAGAAGAGCACCTCCTTGTAGAGACTGCCCTTCCAGCGCAGAATGAGATGTCGAAAGGAATCCGAGTACGTGATCGTCATGCTGCAGGCCTAGCTAGCCAGCAGCTGTGCTGTTGCTACGGACGACGACGCAACGTTCACTGCTTCTCCTTTAGACGAGGCACAAGTCTGGCTGGCTGGCTGCCGCGACGACAGATGTGTCGGCGCCAAGAACGCCGAGTTACGCCGACAGTTGGTCCTCGGAACTAGGCGCCTAGACGTAAACGGCCAAGATGGGCCCACGGGCTGGCGCATAGCTTGCCGTCGACAGCTGTCCGTCCCACACACACCGATTCCCTGCCCCAAGTACGGTTCGACTGGTGCGCATCCTCCCAGCGGAAGACTAATCCAGACGAGACTACAATGACGCACGCACCGCCCGATGGAAAAATTGGAGAGTAGAACTAGTCGAATAAAAGCGTGACGATGACGTGACGTAAAATGCGTGACGTAAAATATGCTTGAATTGAACACAGTTGGATTTGTACTTGCAACCAATAATAAATCGTCAGTCATCGTCAGTAATAATAAATCGTCAGTAATAATCAGCAAAGTACAGTTTGTCAATTGTACTAAAATTTGCATGCCCAACATATTCTTTTCTACAAATTATGCAAATTTGAACATTTGAAAGTCGACGTAGATTACGATCTGTTCCTTGTTTCCGTCCTTCAATTCATTGCCCACCCCCCCCCCCACCCCACCCCCCACCCCCGCCCACGCACCACGCAGCGCCCGCGCACGCGCACCACCCCCGCGCACCGCGGCACCGCGACCGCGCCGACCGGGCCCCCCACACACACAAAACACAAACACCCCCCACCCCCCCCACCAAACCCCCCCCAAAACCCCTTTCTATGCTTTTCTACTCGTGACGGTATGTGACGTTTAGCAGTCGTGCGTGAGCTGCCATTTCGACCATAAATAAATGTAAAAATAATAAACAACTAAGATATCGTAATAAGACGTTCGATGGCTAACGCGGTCGACAGTGTCTACCACTACTTTGGGAGTAAAACGAGAGAAGGTGCGTTGTCGCGTCGCGGTGGCGTCGTCGTCTGCGAAAAAGGGCGGACTGATGGAGTGGGCGCTTTCAGAGGTCGTGTGGCGCGAGAGCTTTGTGCTGGTGAGCGTCGAGTCGATGGTGGAGACTAGCGCGGGACTGCAGCTGCCCTGCGAGCTGGCCGCCGTCGTCGCGTCGCTCTGCGGCGGACCCGAAGTCGGCACGCTCTTCCACGCCTATCCCAAGCCCGGCGCGTCCTCTGCTGCCGCGTCCACTGGCGTCTTCAGTGTCACGCGTCGCGCGCTTCAGAGCTGCCCTATGGATACGCGGGCATGGCGAAGGAGCAGTCGGCAAAGACGCACCAGATTCCGCTCGCCTTCGAGCGCTTCTCCACTGACTACGGTGCGATGGCGACGCGCCTCGTCGAGCTCGTCAACCGCTCCAGCATGCGCGTGCTCGTCGCCACCGCCGAGCATCTACCCGTCGTCCGCTCCGCCTTGCGCGTTCTCCTCAACTGGAACGGTCTCTGCCTCTGCCTCTGCTGCCCTCCCAGCCACCCCGCTGCCTGGCGGTTGCAGAGATGGAGCCGACGGCGGGCGCGGACAGTCTGGCGAACGCGGACCGACTGCTGAGCGTCGAGCAGCTGCTGGAGGGCCTGCAGCGCCGCTTCCCCTCCGTCGACCTCCGCCCACTGCCCGCCGTCATGGCGGATACCGAGCACGACTACAACGGTTGGATGAGGTGCGCCCGTCTTCTGCCCTCCGCTCCCCTCCCTCCCCACAAGATGACACTGACACGTCTCCCACCCAGGTGCGAGTACCACCGCAGTGAGAACGTCTTCCACTGCGCGCGGGCGACGACGCTGCGCGTCGGCTGCAAACTCCTCCAGCTGTTCGAGCGCCGCGAGCGCATCTCGGAACTGGTGGGGCGGCTGCGCTACTGCGCCGACTCCGTGCAGCCCGCACCTGTCGCGCGGCCCATCCGCGCCGCCTCGAACGGTGCGGCGGCGTCGAGGCAGAACGTGTGCCAGCAGGGTGCGTGCGTGTCGTTTAGTGGAGACGCGACCGGGCGTCGTCGCGCCGCTGCTCAACTTCCCCAGCGGCATGGAGTGTTCGAGCTGTCGCGGAGGACGCGTCGCCGCTCGCTCCAAGTCGGCGAAAAGGGCCGCGAGGGCGGCGAAGCTCGCCCTCTGCCAGCACGACGAGCACGAGCTGGCGTCGCCCGACGCGACCGAGTCGGCTGTCTGCGGCGTGGCCGCCTGCTCTGATGCTGGTGGTGCGTCGTTCTGTTCCCTCGGCAGTGCAGCTGTCGGCGTCCGTCCTGTAGAACCGGCGCCTGCCAGCTCGGACGGCTCGCCGACGTGCTTCGGCGTGTCCCAGTCTGCGCATCTGGAGCCCGACGAGCCCGCCGTCATGCTCGTCGACGTCGGCGGCTCGACAGCGATGTCGGCATCGTCTTCTCCGACCTCTGTGGCTAGTCTCGGCGCGTCCGCGTGTCCAGCAGTCGCCAGCTGGCTGCTCGAGCTGACGACCGCTGCGCCGCCTTCCTCTGTCGACAGGTGGGCGCCGCACTCTCACGGCTAGCCGCTGCGCCCGTCGACCGACAACGTCTGCTCTTCCAGCGCCGCCCCGTCGACAACTCGCAAGGTGTCCTCTGCATGCGGGCGTCGCCGGCGGCCTACGGTAGCCAGTCGTCTCCTGGGCGGCTGCTAGTTTCAGCTCGACTGTGAATGGCCCCCCTGCTCAGCATCTGCTCACCCGTATCGCTGTGTCTTCCCCGTTCTTCCAAAGATCGACAATCGAATCCATGTAGAGAGCTGTGCGCGCGTTCGTGATAAAACCGTTCCTTTGATGTGTTCTCAACCCGCCTTCCTTGCGTAATCGTTTTCTCGGAATTTCTTCGTGATTCTCTGTGTTCTTCTCCAGTTCGTCTGCTGTAGAAATCATTGGCTTGCGTTTAACGGGACAGAGGCGAAGTACGTTTGGTCGTGTAAATGCAAAATTCGTACTTCTTAAGTCGCTTTTTACTCACAAACACTACATTACAAGCGGAGCCTAGCCGCTCCAGTGCCTAGTCAGCTCTGTTCTACCACCGTGTCGTCTTGACAAACCCGTGACAAGTTTGAGTGCGCTGCTTTGTTACACGCAGCGAACCTAGACATCTAGCGTCGTCGTTTCTTGCTTTTTGTTCACGGACCTGACAGCAGCGGGACAACACAACAAGAGGGCCCTCACAAACGCCAACAACAGAAAGGGATGGGGAACGCGGATGCGCGGTCATTCTCGGCTGCGCCAGCCATAGATAGACGGACGCTGGACGATGTGTCGTCCTGCGTGCGTGCGTAGTTTTCGTCAGGGAACGGCTCGCATGTGCGCGTAGTTCTTGACGCGCACGTCTCCGACGACGAAGTTGAGGAGGCGGTCGACGAGCAGGCAGGCGCCCAGGTCGATTGCCAGCACTGCCAGCACGATGTTGCGGAACTGCAGAGGGGGGAGGCGTTTTTCGCGACCACAGCAGCCAGAATTCATTTTCATTTTTTCTTTGCAGGAGCCAACCTCGTGCGGCAGGGCGACCAGTTCGAACTTGTCCGCCATCTCGGGGAGGGCGCCCGAAGCGAGCGCGAACACGGAACCCCCGGACAGCAGGAGGCTGTAGAGCATGGCCCGGTTCTCCATGAGGCTCTCCATAAAGGGCCGACCCTGGACAACAACAACTACTCCTACCAACAGTCTTCGAGATTTGCATACCGTAAATCCTCCAATGGTGGCCTCTCTAAAAGGAGAGGGTAGTAGTGCTCGGGGGGGGGGCACTATCGGAGGATTTACGGTAGGTGGCGCAGGGGGGGGGGACGGCAAGGCAGCGCACCCTATAGTTGACGGCGAACGTGGAGACCTGCAGGGCGACGGACATGATGTAGACGGTCGTGTTCAGCAGCGACGGCACGAACTCGCTGGAAGCCGCGCCGTCGTCCGTACCGTTAGCCGCCGTGCTGCAAGCAATCAGCGCTCTTTGCACATTTGTCGCATTTTCTCAGTGCAGCCGGATGGAACCAGTGTCGGTTCTAGGACTTTTCCAGAAGATGGGGTAGAAGAATTGTGCAGAAGGGGGGGGGGGGCTTGCTGAAAATAGCGGAAGCTGGACCGGTTTTTGCGGTGATCTTTTTTTTGGAACATAATCGGCTCCTTCTCCTTTTGCCAAGTAATTCACAAAGAACATTTTGGGGATAGGTCCACCGCCCCCCTGGATCCGCCAGGGGATGGATGGAATCCGCAGTCCGCACCCGTTCAGCAGCGTTCCATTGTCAGCGGGGGGCACAGTTCCGTTGAAGTTGCCGCCAGTCGTCTGGTTGCCGAGTGGTGCGGTGGCGTTGCTGGGTGCGCGCGCGTGCGCTTCTGCCACCAGGTAGCTGAGACAGCCAAAATGGACGGCGAACTGCAGCGTCACCGTCAGCAGCGTGTACGCGTTGAAGATGTTCACCATGGGTCGCTGGCGCGCCAGGATTTTCAGCGGCTGAATAAAATTCGACAAATTCGGGGCACTAATAAAGATAAAGATATAAGAAACAAAATAAAGAAAGCGCAAAATGTCCGACTCGGTTCATTCGCCGCGGCGGCATATGCGTGCGCAATCGCCGCGGCGATTGGTAAGCGTGAATCGACACTCTAATATTGCACAGTTTGACACTGGGACGCGGCTGGAAAAAGCGCAGCGTCCCAAACCTATCAGTGCGAGGGTGGGAGTCGAACACCGCATCTCGCGAGTGGCAGAACGACCGCGCTACGACTTCGCAAAGGTGCAGGACAGATATGCGAACAAAAGCGGATGATAAAGGGTGGGGATTGGTATATCTATTGTTTCTCACTCCACTCTTAGTCGGAAATCAGCCCCCAGAATGTTTCTAAAGTTTAGTAGAAGTCTAAAATAATTTCATCCTGTCTAAACAAATTAGGTGAGTCTCGTCACCATTTTTGCTGTTGTAGGCGACAAAACACCGAAATAGCGCTCCTTAATAATAGATTTCTACTGTCGAAAAAGTGCATAGATTCCGCTATTTTGGTGGCCAATTTGTCCATGACCATGTCCCCAGTTTTTGGTCCGTTCCCCTTCGTGAAAGTTGTCCAGTTGTACTCTCTCGCTCAGCCTGACCTGACCGGTAGAGGTATGCGGGTTGGAGGTGGGGGGGGGGGAGGGGTTGCCTGCGTACCTTGGACCTGGAGACGAAGAGAAAACAGGCTGCTAACAGAAGTCCCTGACAGGTGGCCTGTGCGTCGGAGAACTTGATGCCGTCTAGATAGAGGACGCTCTGGCTGTAGGCCAGCACGAGCGCGTTGAGGGCGAGGATCTTGAACATCTGCAGCGTGGTGACGAGCGTGCAGCGGCCCTGCTTGATCACGTGACAGACTGCAAGCGGGGCAGGGTGGTGGTAGCTGGAGTCGAAGGCACGCACGCACGCAGGCACGCACGCACTCGACTGGACGCTCGTGTATTTCGAGGTGAAGGGCGCCGCGATGGAGGCGTCGCCCAACTTGACCAGCTGCGCCTCCTGCTGCTCCTCCTCCATCTTCTTGAGCATGCGCTCCATGCGCTTCTAGGCGAAGCACAGCGGATGGTTTCTTGCAGCAGAGAATCGGTCCCACGCGCACGGTTCTGGGTTCGATTCTCAATGGGTCCATTAATGAGGATTTGCCCGTCAATACTTTTTCTCGCGCTAGATTGCAGATGGCGTTCCTCCCAATGTCTTTGGGCGGCCCTCGCGGCTAGTCTCTGGACAGGAAGGCGTCATGGAGATGGGTATGCTGTGCGGGTCATCCTAACGGTGCCATTAATCAAAACAACAACAATCGCGATGCCTGTGGCGTGCCAGCAGGTCGATTTGAGTGCGCGTGTGTCTCTCTCACCTGCACGTTGGTCTTGGGGGGTTGCTGGGCGACCGCTCCGACAGTAGGGGGCCTCCCGCCCGCAGCCCTCCTCCGCACCGCCCCCTTCTCGTGCACGCTCGTCGCCGAATGGGAAGAAATGGCAGAGTGTGCAGACCGATCGTTCTCTGTCGACGTCACCGCCATTTTCTCGTTCTCGTCCGCCGCCTTCTTCTTCGTCGGCACAGGGTGCGACAACAGCGCCACCCCTGCCCGCGAAAATAATCGTTGGATTCGTCGAAAAAAAAAATGAAAAAAAAATTAATTTCCGGGAGAACCCACCGACTTTGGCGTGCTTCAGAGCGCCCACATCGTTGGTGCCGTCGCCGCACATGAGCGTCGTGGCGCCCAGTGCGTTCAATTCCGTGATGATCAGCTCCTACAAGGGGCTTCGACAATTTCGCTAAGGTACAATAGTAGTACACCGTAGTGACGGAGGTACTGTAGCTGGACTCGACCTTTTGTTTGGGACTCATTCGCGCGTAGACCGTTACGCTCCTGATGATTCGGCGCAGAAAGCGCACGTTCGTCTCCACCAAGTGGCCGATTGCCTGGAAATTTTTTTATTCTTGGCGACAGAAACAAAAAAAAAACGCTGGAAAAATCGAACGTCTCCGGTCAGACAGAGGTTGTAGCCCCTTTTGGCGAAGTCCAGCAGCTCGGCGGCGTCGTCGTTGTCCTTGAGCAGCGCCTCGACGCGACCCTCCACCGAGCGCCAGACAAACGTCGCAGAGGACGCCTCTGTGAGAGAGAGAGCGACCAAAATTGCTGGCATTTTCTGGAGTCGGCTACCGTATACCGGTGCGTTCGAGAATCAAAGTGGGCTGCTTGGGCCGCAGAAATCGGAGCACCTTCGCGACGTGGCAGGCCGTGAGCGGATTGTCGCCCGTGATCATGATCGGCTGGAAGTGATCGATCGCTTTCCTCAGGGGGCAGCAGAAGAAGGAACGTACCCTATGCGAGGAGTTGACCATCTCCCTGATCACCTCCTTCGAGTCGTCCTTGAGCGGGCAGGCGACGACGACGAAGCCGACGAATTCGAGCTGGGTCTCGAGCTCGTCGCGCCGCATCTCCCGCACCTGTTGGGTGCTCAGGGAACCCAACTCCTTGCGGCCCAACGCCAGCACGCGCGCCCCACGGCGGGTCAGCGCCTCGTAATCCGCCTCGTATGTCGCTGGCGCCGAGTGGAACTGTAGCGCGTTGTAGTGACGTCATCGTCAGGGCAGCGCATGGCCTAGTGGTAGAGAATCGTCCTCTCGCGAGCACACGGTTCTGGGTTTGATTCTCGGACTCGATGGTGCCACTAGAACGAGCATTTCCCTGTCAATGATTTTTTTGTGCTATCGCTGCCCTAGATTACAGGTGGCGTTCTTCCGAATGTACTTTGAGTGGCTAGTCATGTGGCTCTAGACAGGAAGGCCTTACGGAGACGGGCATGCTATACGAGCCATTGGCGGCCTTCTAGCGTTGCCCATAATCCGACAACAACCACGTCATTTCTCGTCCACATCACCATGGGCCTTAGGGTCTCTGGTGCGCCCTTGACGAGCCCCACATGACGTGTCTCGGTCGTGCCGGGCAGGTGGTAGCCGGCGATGACGGACATGCGCTTGAGCGAGGACGAGAAGTGGTAGCGGTGGAAGATCTTGAGAGGGATCAGCTGCTTCGACTTGCTGCTGTTCTGCGGCACCACGCTGTCATCTTCACGGAAAGGTGACACGTGTCTGATAAAAATAATAAAATTCAAGCCACTCACTCTTGGTGAGATTCCACTGCGCCCACGTGAGGCAGGCCTTTTCTAGCGGGTCCCCTACTAGGTCCTCGTCGAAGCGGACCAGCGCGTTGCAAGCGGCCAGCACCTAAATAGGACATAAACAAATGTGCATACATGTACTCTTACTACAATGTACCTTCCTACAGTACTGTACTTCGCGCTGTAGGTGCATTGTGTGCATGTGATCGACCTGAATTGTCTCTAGCGGCAGTTCGTCCACGGCAGTTTTGATCACGGGCGACGGCGACTTCGAAGCCGGCTTCCGCTTGCCCCTTTCGTCATCCGCCTCGTCGTCGTCTTCGTCGAAAGCGGCTGTCGATGGCGATTGAGCCGAGTCGGCTAGTCCGGCGACGCCCTCGACCACCAGTTCGTCTCTGGTCAGCGTGCCGGTCTTGTCGAAGCAGCAATAGTCCACCTTTCCGGCGAACGGGATCCGGAACGGCTCCGTGCAGTACACGCCTGTGTCGGTGAATTTGAATTCGTTGCTCGTCGCGTCTCGCGAGGGGAGGGGGCTAGGGCAGGGGGACCTAGTTTCTGCAGGGCGAGCAGGGAGTTGTTGACGGCGAGCGAGAGCTCGATCGGCAGCTCCGGAGGCACGACCGAGGTCAGGATGAGCGTGCACTCGAGGAAGAGCTTGTACCGGTTCCTGTCCGGGTCCTGGGTGCCCTTGACCCAGACGTAGGCGGCCGCGGCGACGGCGAAGACGAGCAAAAAGAGGATAAAGGCGAACGTCTCCAGATTGTTGGCCGTCACGCTTTTGACGCCGAATAGGATGGTGCGCAGCAGGCGGCCCTGACTCGTAGAGAAGCCCGTGCGCAGCACGTAGCACAGACAGCCGCCGTCGGGACCTGAAGAGACAAACACACTACGACCCCTCGCACCACCCCTCCACCCACCCTGCCGGCCAGCGGACGGCCCAGTGGTAGAGAATCGGCTAGTTGCGCGCACGGTCCTGGGTTCGATTCTTGATGGGCCCAGTAACGGGGATTTTTACTTAACGGGGATCGAAGAACAACAACAACAGCGACAACTCCGCGCGAGGCCGGCCGCGCACTTTTGATTGGGCCGTCGTGCTTGTTGGGCGCCGTGTGCTGCACGACGCGCGTGCCGCCATAGAGAAGGTGCAGTCGGCCGTGCACGTCCACGTCCAGACGGCCCCCGTCCCCGGCGACGCTCTCGATCGGCTCCTGCGGCGATTAATCAGAGATCAACGAATCGATCACTCCGCCCCCCCCCCTCCACCTTCATCTGTGGCACGCTCTCTCCCGTCAGCATCGACTCGTCGACAATGCAAGAGCCCTTCAGAAGCAGCAAGTCGCACGGAAGACTCGTGTCGTCCGTCGACCGACCTAGAGAGAGAAAGAGAGGCTTGCTAGCCAGCCCGCTAGCCACAATCGGCATTACTACGCACAGACGGAGACGATGTCGCCGGCGATGAGCGCGTCCGAACGCACCGGCTCCCATCTGCGCTTCCGATAGGCCTGCGGGGCAGCAGTCGGAGGTTGAATTTGATGTGCGTGCCGATGCGTGCCGGAGCGTGCGTGCGTGTGTGAGTGCCCGTGCGTTTATCGGTGCGTGCGTGCCGGTGCGTGCCCGTGCGTGCCGGTGCGTGTGCGTGCGTGCCGGTGAGTGAGTACGTGCGTGCCCGTGAGTGCGTGCCGGTGCGTGCGTTCGTCGGTGCGTGCGTGCGTGCCGGTGCGGGCATGACCGTGCGTGCGTGGGTGGACCTTGAGCATGTGGGGCTTGTTGCCCATGTTCCGAATGTCGGCCATGTTCTTGAGCTGCTGCTTGACGAGCGTCGCCTCGAAGACGACGAGCATGAGCAGCGTGAACAGCGAGTAGTACCACATCTCGTCCAGGCACCACAGGCCCACGCAGAACACCTAGAACACCTAGCAAGTACGAGCAAGATCACTTACTGGGGTCAAGACGAGTTGGGACAGAGGGTGGGGGGGGGGGGGTAAATAACCTTTCGGGAGCAAAGGGAAACTCCCCGGATCCAACTGATGCCCCGGATGTCCAGAATGGAAACTGTCACCAAAATAGCGTCTAAGAAACAGGTACTTTTTGGCTAGAAAAACCTCGGTAAAGAACTTGCGCTACTTAGCTGTTTCCGATAGGTTGACAAAGCTTTAGAAAAATTCTGGGGGGGCTTGATTTTCGAGTGGAAGGGGGGATAGGGTGATTTGTCCTTGCCTATCAGTTCGAGCGTGCGTACGGCCAAGCAAGACAAACCTACTTTGAATATATCAATTTCCTCCCACGTACTAGTAGCGGTAGTGCTAATATACGCTGTGTCACAAATGTCACGTATGTGTCTGTGTAGTGCGTCTTGGCGACATATCATCGTCCTCCCCCAGATTTTCGCCCGGGGGAAAATCTCGTCGGAGGGCGTCCGAGATTCGCTCGTTTGGATCGGCGCGGCTGTGGCGGAGGGGCGGCGTCGTCATAGTCGGCGAGCTGCTCGCTCAGGAACGTCTGGTTGTCATTGCTGTAGCGCTTGATCTTGCGAGCATTCCAGATTTGGTTGTCGCTCAGGCGGTAGGTCCAGTAGCCGAGTACAGCCTCGACGCGCTTCGGCTCGCTGTAGGGAC
Source organism: Paralinhomoeus sp. GSCO2_6 (assembly GCA_030248085.1). Classification (NCBI taxonomy): domain Eukaryota; kingdom Metazoa; phylum Nematoda; class Chromadorea; order Monhysterida; family Linhomoeidae; genus Paralinhomoeus; species Paralinhomoeus sp. GSCO2_6. The sequence goes on from JASAMY010000495.1 coordinate 134,833, forward strand.
TGAGACCTTTGTGAGCGTGTGGCTTCCGCGTCACAACCCAGTCGCCCTTCTTGAAGAACGAGCGCAGCACCTTGGGATGGCGTGGCTCTTCATTTTCCTCTGTCGCAGTCGACGCCGACTTCTCCACTGCTGTTCTGCCGGTCCTCGTCTCGTAGTCGAGGCGGAACTTGTGGCCCAAGAAGAGTTCGGCGGGGCTGCGTCCTCCCGGCATCGGCGGCGTCGCTCGGAAGTGCGCCATCAGGCGACGCAGGCCGGCCTTCCAGGGAACTCCTTCCGCAGTGAAGGTTTGGACGCCAGTTTTGATGTATCGGCTGAACACCTCCACCAGACCGTTTTCTTGAGGGTTGTACACCGCTGTCGGCTTGTGTTCGATGTCGCGGTTCCTCAAGAACGTCTTGAACTGGTCGCTCTTGAACTGGGGTCCGTTGTCGGTGGTCATGGCGTTGGGATTGCCGTATCTTGCGAAGACGTCGCTGAGCCATTCGACGATTCGCTCAGTTGTCATCTCGGCAGCTGTCATGATCTCTGGGAACTTTGACTGGTAGTCGATGAGGCAGGCGATGTACTGCCTATTGTAGAATGGCCCTGTTATGTCCAGTCCGTAGTGGCTCGCTGGCTGGCTCGTCGGCTCAATTCGGGTCTTCGGCACTGGTCGAGTCTTTTTCCCACTACTGTTGCAGGGGTTGCAGTTGGCCACCGTCGTCTCAACGTCCTTGTCCTGGCCGGGCCACCAGTACTTTTCGCGCAACTTCCTCTTCATGCGGACGATTCCTGGGTGGCCGTGGTGGGCGTCGTTGAGCAGGCGGCGGCGTTCGGCGACAGGGACGACCAGTCGACCGCCTCGCTTCAGTAAGCCATCCGCTTCATTGAGTTCATCCTTGACGTGGAAGAAAGGCAGTTCTTCACTTGTTAGAGCTGACTTTTTTGGCCAGCGCGAGTTGACGTAGCTCACTACTTTTGAAAGGGTCTCGTCGCCGGCCGTTTGGGCTTGCAGGTCGTCGCGTAGCAGCAGAATGTCGTTCTTGCGCATGACTCCATGCTCTTCTGCCGCTGTCGCCAGTCTCGAGAGCGCGTCGGCAATGCTGTTGTCTTCACCACGAATGTATTCCGGGGTGAAGTCGAACCGTTCCAGACGCTCTTGATATCTGGCGAACTTGTCAGCCTTTCGTCCCGTCCCGTGGCCGTCGCGTATGGCGGTCAGCGCACGGTGGTCGGTCCGCAGCACGAAAGGTCGACCTTCGAGGAACTTGGCCCAGTGCTCGATCGCCCAGATGCAGCCCAGCGCTTCTCGCTCGTTCGTGGCGTAGCGCCTCTCTGCGTCGTTGAGCGTGCGACTGGCAAACGCGATGGACACGCGCCTGCCATTCTGCACTTGTGACAGCTCTGCGCCGAGACCGACATTCGAAGCGTCGGTTGTGACTGTCGTGGGCGCTTCTGGGTCGAAGATGTGCAGCTTGAGCTTGTCTGCGACGAGTTTCTTCAGAGTATCGAAGCTGAGCTGGCAGTCGCTGGTCCACTCAAACTTCTCGCCTTTTCGGGTCAACTTCCGGAGCGGTTCGCTGAGCTCTGTGATGTTCTTGATGAACTCGCCATAGTAGTTGACCAAGCCGAGAAACGAGAGCACTTGTTTGACAGACCGCGGCTCGCTCATATTGACAATTGACTCGGTATTTTTGCTGTCTGGCTGGATGCCATCGGCGGACAGCTGGTGGCCCAAAAAACTCACGCTCTCAACACTGTGTTGGCACTTCTCGTTGAGCCGGAATTCTTTGGCCTTGAGTCGGTGGAGCACCTTCTTCATGCGGTCGTCGAGCTGCTGGCGCGTCGTTGCGTAGACGAGGATGTCGTCGAGGTAGTAGCTGCATCCCTCGCACTCCGCTAACGTCGCCGCGACGCGCCTCTGGAAGGCTGCTCCTGCGTCCTTGAGACCCATCGGGAGCGCTTTGTATTGGAAAAGTCCGATGGACGTGATCGTAGTCGTAAGGTGTCGACTCTCTGGCGCCAGTTCGATGTTGTAGTACGCCTTTCTGAGGTCGAGCTTTGTGAAGAACCGGGCACCGCTGATGTCGAGCAGGACGTCCTTGATGTTTGGTAATGGGTAGCGGTCCGGGACGACGTACTTGTTGAGCTGCTGGAGGTCTGTGGTGATGCGGACCTTGCCGTTCGGCTTTGGTACTGTCACCAGCGGGTGGACCCAGTCAGCGTAGTCGACCTTCTCCCAGACGCCAGCCTCTTCCATGCGCTGAATTTCAGCGATCGCCTCGTCACGCCTGGCGAGGGGGATGGAACGCAGTTTGGCTGCGAACGGCCTGACGTCGCTGCTGAGGTGGATCTTGTGCTGCGAATCGGGGAAGCGCCCGAGCTTGTCATTGCACATCTCCTTCATCAGCTCCTTCACCTCCTCAACAGCTGGCGCGGTCGACTGTACGTTGTCCACTTTCAGCCGGGGCAGCAAGTTGAGCGGCCTCAGGAAGTTTTGCCCCAAAACTGCTGGGCAGTTGTTGTTGACCACGTGAACGTAGTCCTGGTGTATCTTCCCATTGGCCCTGATCTTCGTCTTGACCCGTCCGATGACGCCTTTGACGTTACTGCCATCGAAATTGGTCAGCTTCAGTGGGCTCTCTTCGATCGGCAGCTCTGGGCATATTCTGCTGTACATGTCAAGCGTCATCGTGCTCGGCTCCGCGCCCGTGTCGAGTTGGAGCTGCGTGGCGACGAATCGGCGCCCGTTTGAGACTTCGAGGGGGAGCATCACCGTCTGACTGCCCTTGCCTGTGATTTTCATAATCGTCGCATTTCTGTCGACTTCATCGACCGTCCGAACTCGCGGCTGCTGCTGCTGCCTTGTCCGCTGCGGGCCGGCGCGCTGGAATCCGCGCTGTTTTTTCATGCAGCAGCGCTCGAAGTGACCGACGTTTGTGCAGTGCCTGCACGTCTCCTTGGCTGCCGGGCAGGCGGACGATTTGAACGTGTGGCCGGCCTTTCTGCAGCCCGGGCACGGCTTCGTCGCAACATTCGGCCAGACGCGGCTTGGCCCGGCTTGAGGCTGTGTGCGCGCCACGCCTAGCGTCTGGCGCTTCTTCGACATCGCTGCGGCGTTGTCCCTGGCCCGCTCCTCGGCCTGCATCATCTTTACGACCTCTGGAAGCTTGACTTCGTCGAGAGCCAGCAGGTGACGCTGGGTCTCCTTGTCGTGACAGCCGCAGATCAGCCGAATCGCCAGCTGCTTGTCCTGCACGTTTCCGAAATTGCAGTCATGAGCCATCTGGCGGAGCGCGGTCAGGTATTCCTCTGTGGTTTCTGTGGGCGCCTGGTCGCGGCGGTAGAACTCGAAGCAGGCCGTCGCCTCGTTGACGGGCGGCTGGAACTGCGCTTCGACAGCGCTCGAGAAGGCGTCGTACGTGGCCGTGTCGATTGTGTCGGAGGCGGGATTCGTGTCGAAAATCCGCGACCCCTCGCTGCCCAGCATCAGATACAGATAATTGTTCTTCTGGTTCTGGGTCAGCTTTTGCGCGCTTGGCTGCCTGTCGTCGACCATCAGGAGAAGACGGCTGAACGTCTTAAACCACTGCCGAAAAGGCACGGGCGGCTCTCCTGGGTGTGGCATGAACTTGTCGATCGATGGGAGCGGCAACTTCGATGCAGCTGCCGGCTCCGCCATCTTGAGTTCGAATCTTGAGGATGGTCACGCCACTTGATTTGTCCTTGCCTATCAGTTCGAGCATGCGTACGGCCAAGCAAGACAAACCTATTTTGAATACCGTAAATCCTCCAATACACCCCCCCCCCCTCCAATAGTGCCCCCCCCTCCAATAGTGCCCCCGGGTACGGCAAGGTTGAAATAATAGAGCCCCCCCTCCAATAGTGCCCCCCGGGGGTAAGGGGTATGTTGTGCCATGTGCCTTTTATGGGCAAAAATATAGTGGTAGGTACATTTATATCGTGTATACACACTACTACCAACCAATAATAGTACGTTTCAGCAACTATTAACGGTAAATCAACCATTAAATGTGGCAAAAGTGATCAAAATCACCGAAAAATCGGCAAATTTGACAGCGAAACTAGCATTACCATTCAAAATTTTTAGGTTGAAATAATAGAAGCCCCCCCTCCAATAGTGCCCCCCCTCCAATAGTGCCCCCGGGTAAGGAGAGGTTGAAAAAATAGTGCCCCGGGGGCACTATTGGAGGATTTACGGTATATCAATTTCCTCCCACGTACTAGTAGCGGTAGTGCTAATATACGCTGTGTCACAAATGTCACGTATGTGTCTGTGTAGTGCGTCTTGGCGACATATCATAGGGGTAGGGGGCAACAGTTACTCGCCTGGAACACGAAGAAGGGCGCGGTGGCGCGCTCGAGAAACAGCTGCCGGAAGCTGGGGATCGACATTTCCATTCTGAATACGTCTGTCTGTGTATCTACACTGCCCGGCGCCTGACGATGAGTAGGAAAGCGGACCGATTGTCGCCCCTGTATCTGGAGGTGCTGGCGACGCTCTCCTCGGTCTCGTGGCCCCTCCACGCGAGGTACTCCTTCAGCGGCAGGTCGTCGTCGAACTTGACCGCTCCGAAGCGGCCGGTCCGGTCGTCGAGTCGGTAGACGACCTTTTGGAAGTCGAAGGACAGGCGCGGCGCACGGTCCGCGGCCGACCAGAACTTGCGCTGGAGTCGGACCAGCTCGGCCGAGCCATTGTTGGGCGTGGGCACGACCTTCACGAACTCCCCCGCCCCCGCCTCCGACACCTGTTGTTCAGTATCCGCAGTTTGCGACCCGCGGGCGCATAGGGGGTCGGGGACGCACGCACCCGTTTGCACGTGAGCGCGCACTTGACGGCGACGGACCAGTGGCAGAACAAGGCGGTCAGCGCCTGCAGGACGACAATCAGACCCAGAAGGATGGCCGCCGCCTCTGCGTCCAGCGGCACCGCGCCGCTCTGCCAGGCGTAGGCCAGCAGAGCGTACAGTAGCCCAAAAGGTGCAACGTAGGCGTGCAGCAACAGGGGACGGCCCACGTAAGGTGTCACAGAAGACACCAACTCGTCCACTGTCGCTGACGACGACGACGACATCGCCCTACGGACGGTGGTCATTAATTAATTAGACCGATAACAGTCCAGTCCAGTACAGGACGATAACGGTCCAGTACAACAGTACTGTGCGTACAACACGGTATTGTACGGTAGGTGCGAAACAACGACAAAATACAACAACTCAGGAAAAATTGTCGACCGCACAACACGCGCCGCCAACTATGCTTTATTCGTTTCTCGCGGTGGCACCGTGCGGTACGCGTACACACTGTTCCGATGTTCGGCTCGCAATTGCCAGTGAAAAAGCAAGAGCAAGCGCGCTGCGGCCCCGACAATACATACGGTACATGTAACCGGGTTTATGAAGTGGTGGGGACTGGGAGGTTCGGAGAACATTCTCCGGGGGGTAGGGGTCAGCAGATTTGAAGGGGAAGGGGGGGGGCTTGTCCGAAGGGAAAGAATGTACCTAAATAAAATCTAGCAGACACTTTTTTGGTCAAAAAATTAATAAATAACGTTCTTTAGCTGTTTTAGGGTAAAAAACACCGGAGGACGAAAAATACATTACTTTTTTATACTTGAAGACAGTTTGAGAAGTTCTGGGTGGGGGGGGTGGGAAGGGTTAAGCTGGCCGACTGCGGGGGTGGGGGGGAAGTTACATTTCAAAAAAGCGGTTGGGGCTTTCACCCACTCCCCAAAGGGAGGCACCTGGCCCAGCTGGTTGAGCGTTTCCGCTTTTACCAGTGTGCCCTGCTGCCGTCAGGTGTATGTATCGCGCCCGGACCGATCAGTGGCGGCGCAGCGCCGATCCGAGAAAGGGCGTAATCGACGGGCGCGCAGCCAGGCGACCTTGGCTTCCGAAACGCGCGCGCACGCACGTCACGGGACGAGAGTCAGGGGGGAAGTGGTGGCGCGAGGGTCGACGGCGCATCCGACGCGGGGGTACGCGGAAAAGTTTAGCGAGCGAGCGAGGCTAAAGCACAAACAGCGCTAATGACCGTTTCTCTCTTTCTCTCTCTCTGGCTCTGTCTGGAAAAGAGACCGTCACCGGTATTGGGACGCGCGAAAGAACGCGCCACTGGGGAAGACGCGACCACAGTGCACACTCTGCACCTTACAAAACCTTGCAAAATCTTACAAAAAATCCGGTCGTCGTCTGTTGCCAGTGACGCGTCCCCGAGAGTGACCAACTCGACCATGAACACAGAACGGGGACGCACGAAATCGAGAAACGAAACAGACACTCCCCCGTCTAGCTAGCGCCTCCGGGATCTCTAAGGAACACTATGTGCGTTCTACTACGGCCTCTCTACCCCCACCCACCCCTTGTCCTATACGTGTACAGAAGTTGCGAAGCGCATCACAGAGGTGTCCGCCTCCTACCTACCTAAGCGCGCGCGCGCGTGCGCCGTATAATTACCATGCGACCGTAATTACCCCTCCTAAGTGTCACCGGCGCACTACAGAAGTTGGAAAAGGCCTATGGTCGTTGTCCGCTCTAGCTAGCTAGTTAGCTATGCAGCTTGCTTCCCGAGCATGTACAAAGCGGGATGCTAGCCTAGACGCGAAGCCGAACCCTCAGTGGGTAGATGCCCCGCCTTTCTCGCTGCTTGTCGATTGTGCCGCCTGCCCGCCCGCGGCGCCCTTTTGGTTCTCCATCTGGTGGCAGAGGTCCGTCAGGACGTCCCGGAACCGGGCCCACGACCGTTCCGGAATCGTTATCGACGTCCGGAAGTTCGGATGGACCTGTGGGACGAGACACGGCCAAAACTCAGCAATGGCGGCCCCGTCCGTCAATGACGTCCTTGCAGGGGAGGGGGGGGGGGGGGAGAGCCAGAACTGTGACTGGGAGGGTGCTTCCGGACCCGCAACCTCTACTTGGAAATCAACGCCAACCCACACCAACCGTACCCTATTTTATGCCCAAATTCCCCAATTTAGACGCCACATTTTGGTCAACACTTTCTACAATATCTACCCCCACGTAGACCCACCCCCACCCCTTCTCAGGGTCATTTGCCCGCCGTCCCGGTACTAGGTATTGGGGGGGGGGGGGAAGGAGGGGTCACCTCGGCGATTTTCAGGAAGACACCCCTCGGATTCTGGCCCACGTCGAAGAAGAACGTCTTGTTCTCGGCGCGCAGCCGGCGCGGCTCGGGCAGCTCGCCCTGGAAGCCTGCAAGGGCGGGGGGAGTGCCGATAAAATGCCCGGGGGGGGAGAGGGAGAGAACCGATGTCGTCGACGCCGAACTCGTCGAGCAGCTCGGCCATGGCCGCCTTGAGGTCGGCCATGCCCTGGGCGGGCAGCGCCACCTGCGACCGAGGCACCATGCCGCCCACCGCGACCGCCGCCACCGATCGCGTCAGCGTCTGCGTGATCTGAAAGTAAATTGATATGCAATCTGCCTGCAAGCGCTGTGCGAGCTTGCTGCACGCAGCGCAGCGCTTGTTGTTGGATTAAGAGCAACGCTAGGAGGTACGTCAATGGCACCAAACAGCATATACAAATCCCTGACGCCTTCCAGTCTAGAGGCGCTAGCCACGAGGGCCGCCAAAATCATTCGGAAGAACGCTACCTGCGGCGGCGCGAGAAAATCCATCAAGAATCGAACCCTGTCAGAACGCGTTCGCCCAAGAGGCCGATTCTCTACCACTGGGCCATCCGCTGCCGCTGCACTGTGGGCCAACGAGGCTCTCGCGTGACCCAACTCTCAAGCGTACCCTCAAGAATCGGCCGCGACTGTTCTCCTTCAAGTCGAGGTAGTAGCGGCGGTTCTCCTTTACGATCGTCTCGGACTTCAACTGGCCGTCTTCGCCCGCGCCCCCGCTCGCCACGGCCGACTCCTCGTCCGCAGACGCGGCGGAACCTCAAAAACGGGACCGGGCGTCGGCTCACGACGCGAGCCCCCCCCCCCCCCAAGCGTACCCAACGAGTCGAAGAAGGCGACAAAGTCCTCGAGCTTGTCACGCACCTCAGCCGCCACCGACATCGACATGAGCAGACGGCTCTTGCGGCCGCCAGCGCCGACCTGCTCGGGTGTGCGTGCGTGCGCGAGGCCGTTGAAGAGCAGAAAGATATGCACCTCCGCGATCTTGATGAATCGACCGCGCCAGTTCTGCTTTACATCCAGGTAGAATCGCTTCGACTGTATCTGGAGCATCTTGGTCGCCAACTCCTCTTCGCCTGTCGTACCGCCCACGCTCACTGAATGGGCACGTCGCTCAGGAGACTGCCCCCCCTCGACCGCATCCAGGGTAGGAGGGGGGATGGGGGGCAGGGGGCAGGGGGACCTGAGCTTATGAGGGGCGCGACGGCGCCGCGCTCGTCCTCGAACACGAATCGGTAGTAGTTGCGGCGTCGAATGCGAGCCGAGATTTCGTTCGCCGACGTCGTCGTCGCCATCGGCGCGGCGTCGTCAGGCCATTTGACGGACACAGAGCAGTAGCACAAAGGCAGCCACTACTTCGAGCCGCGTGAAGAAAGGACGCCGCGTCGCCAGTGCCGGCTCCGGTGTGGGACCACCGCTGGGATCATCAGAATACCACAGCCAAGCTTATGCGCGTGCTAGCGTGCGCCTGTATGTGCACAGCGACAGACAGGCGACGGAATGAATGCATGAACTGACCGGCCAGCGGCAGGCTCAAGCCACCACCGCTCGTCACCGCTAGACCTGCGAGCAAAAACCCGACAAAACGTTCGCACAAACAATCCGATTGACTGATGCACTAATCTGCAATTGAGTATTGCCTACCCAAACGCTACACAGCACAGGCACAGACACAGGTTTCGGCGTCGGCATGAAACCACTTTGAGGCTACTTTGCCACCGATTCTAACAAGGAGAAGAAGGGGTGGCCCACTTGAAACACGAAGTGACTGTGAGAAGAATCGCAAGAAAAACGGCCTTTTCGGTCATGATGATCATGATCGGCACGCGCATCATTTACGCTGTCGTGGGTAGCTTTCGTTCGCAGCACGACGCAATTAGCGGTGCACGACGACTGCACGCAATCACGGCACTTTCAACTAAAGGCATCTCAACCAAATGCTAACTGCGCCTGTGGCAATAATCATGTACACTCCACCCATACATTGTCTCCATAATTCTCACAGGTATTCTCCGCCTTTACTACGCGTCTTTGCCACAACTGACCGGCCATAGGTTGGGCGGGGGGGGGGGCTGGGTTTATAGTGGGGTCACGTACGTCTGTACCATAATACACATATTTCTGCTGGGAGAGGTTTTTCGAACCTCAGATTACGACGCTAAAATACAGTGCTGAATTTCAGCACTGAATTCCGACGCACCAAAATCGGGTCTTTCGAAAGGTCTGAATTTGGGCTTGGTTCTGAATCGGTGTGAATCACCGTTTGCGTGGGGAATATCTACCAGCGGGAGGCGCGGGGGGCGCGGGTGGCGGGGGGCGTCGGGGGCGGGCACCAATCCGCTGCTGCAATCAAAACGAAATCTCAAATAAAGCTTATAATTAACAAGTAGAGGCGCTTGTTTAACAATGGAGCATTGAATTCGACGTCCCCCACTCTTAGAGCGATTGATGCACAGCTGCAGGGCCACTGTTTTCTTTGTTTTGTTGACTTTCAGTGGGTAAACCCTACTGAATTTTATCACGTTACAAATTCAGTAGCGGAATTACGACGTCTGAATCTCAAATATTCGAAAGACCGAAATAATAATTCCGTGCTTAATTTTCTGCTGAATCTGAGGCGGAATCTCAATTCCGTGCGGCGGCTTCGAAAGACCCAACTTTGGAATTCAGCGCTGAAATTCAGCACTTAAATTAAATCTGACGTTCGAAAAACCTCTCCCTGCATGAAATTAACCTCATTGGGCTTGAATATTCATACAGACACGCGGAATATAGAACCGATCGAAACCTGGCGCCAGTTGATCCTGCTCCTCCTCATCGCTGTACTCCTCGGCGGACATCTTGGCGCGTCCGCGCCTTTCACTCTCTGTATGGCGCGAGTGCGTGCGTGCGTGCGGGTGTCACCACAGCGGGCCGGGCGCACGCACCGACAATCGAAGTAGTGGACGCTGACGTCGGCGTCGGCGGGGCTCGGACAGCCGACAGCCCACTGGGACATCACCGGCCGTCCAAACTGCGCGTCCCGTCGTCGGCGAGGCTCCTCGGGTAGCGCTGGGTACTGCACCAGCGACTGGGGAATCTCTTATGGGCAGCGGCGGCAGCGGCGCCAGACCCTCTTCGGGGGAAACAACGGCGGAGGTGCACACCAAAATGATATTGTTCGATCTGGATCGGGCTTTGCTCAGGCTAGGCTAAGGCTAAGGCTTAGTTAGGCTTAGGCTTAGGCTTAGGCTTAGCTAGGCTTAGGCATAGGCATGCACATACTGGCATGTACTCACGCATGCATGCGCGCATGCACGCACGCACGCACGCACGCACGCACGCACGCACGCACGCGCGCACGCCTGCACGCGCGAACGCCTGCACGCGCGAACGCATGCACGCGCGAACGCATGCATGCGCGCACGCACGCACGAGCACGCACGCATGCACGGGCGCACGCGCACACGCGCCTAGCCTCGGGAATCTCTAAACGGAAGGAAGAAGGAAGCGAGTCTGGAAGGAAGGCGAAACTCGACGTAATTATTTGAGTGCGCTGAAACTTACGTTACTTTTCTTGTCGCCTTCTAAGAGAGAAACCGTGGTATACAAGTTTAGGGCCTATGGAAGGATCCCCAACACTGTGCCATCAAAGCCTTGCTTGGGGGCAATTTACAAAACCTGCAACCTACACAACCTAGACAAGCCTAAGCCTAAACCTAATTCGAAAGTTTAAGCCTAAGCCTAAGCAAAAGCCTAAACCTAAGCCTAAACCTAAGCAGGACCCAAGCCTAAGCAAAGCCTAAGCCTAAGCAAAGCCTAAGCCTAAGCCTAAGCCTAAGTCTAAGCCGAAGGAAAGCGTAAAACTAAGAAAAGCCTTCTTCCTGTCTTTCCTCTTCTTCCCCCTTTCAGAATAAGCCTCCAAGTGCGACTTGTACAAAATATATCTAATCTCTTTTAGAAGGCGACAAGGGAAAAGCATATGTTGTAACGCACCCAACAATTATGCAAAGTTACGCCTTCCTTCCAGACTCGCTTCCTTCTTCCTTCCGTTTAGAGATTACCCTGAGACCACTGTAAAAACCCTTTTGTTGCACCATCCCAGATACACGAGGTAAACCCTCTTTGAAAAAAACCATGACCTAGATACGCACCGAAGTGATGTTCTTTGTCCAATTAAGCGTGGCCGCCTTAGGCACTGCTTAGCTTCAGGCTTTGGATGGTTGAACCTCATTCATGGCTTTCTGTTTATGGGCAAAATAAGTGTGAAACAGTGCATGCATGTGATATAAGCTTTGATAGCCAACGCGCAACGCAACGCCTCAGTGTGGTGTGCATGAATCGTGATTAGTAATTCCAATCATTCCACACACGGTATAACACTGGCACACTAGTATAAAAATAAAGACAATGATTAGTGCAATATGCTAACTTTAAGTGCTAGGCGAGCCAACCGACTGAGGGCGCACAAGCCTAGGCAATCACGAGCTTCATTGGACAAAAATGTCATTATGGTGTTTAATTGTCAACCTCAGTTACTGTCTTTCCCAAAGAGGGTCTGCCTCTATAGTCGGTAGTAGTGCGTAGTCGTGGGTGCATTTGAGGAGCATACACTTCCAGCAGAATACCACACGCACTGTAAAACGGTAAGAAAAATGTGTAGGTAGGCACTTTCACCAGCAAATTGTGTCAGCAGCAGCAAATTCGCTTGTTTATGCTGCAAATTGTTAACTCAACAGCAAAACTGTTGAGAAAGAAGTAAAACCGGCTGACTCCACATTACAGTAGAGCATTACAGCAGAGCAAAGCAGATACATGGATGTCACCAGCTGCAGAACGCATAGCCCGTTGGTTGCGGAGCTGGCTGCGTGCCACTTTCTCTTTTCTTGGCAGCTCAGCCACTACTGTACCGTGTGACTGATGCTAGCAGTTGGAGCATGTGGACTGGTCATCACCGAAAGCGTGTCTAAATGCTGTCGCTACTGTCACTCTATCGTGGGTCGACAATACCTGCTATTGCTAGCCAAAAACACGATCGCAGACGGCACAATCACGTTGGGACAGTATGGGCGACACGTGCATCGCTGTGGTTTGCGCGGACTTCAGCTGGGTGCGCCGCTGGCCGCAACGCGCTTCTTCTCTCTGCCACCAGAACTCGTGTAGGTAGAACGGACGTCGTTGCTCGATACACACACTTCGCCATCTCAAGTAGTTAGCTGGGCAATGTTTCCGCCGATTCGGACGAGCAGCGCCCGTCGGCGGACGGCGCCACCAGCGTTGGTTCGTTCGACTCATTTTGGTCGTCGTCGACCTGCGGTGTCGCAAATCCTGTCGATAGTGACTGACTGCCCAATGAAAGCTTTGCCATCTAACAACAACAACAAGTTCAGTATATCTGACGTACATAGGTCGAATATTGGCAACAATTACGGTTGCGCATTTGCCCTTACTCACTTTTGCATGTGATTGATGTGCTTTGATGAGGTGTATCTGGATGTTCATTGTCAAAACTACTGCAAACGCCCATACCCGCAATTGAAGTGGGTGTTCGTTCCACTGAGCATAGTACCGTGTACATAGTGCTATGGTAAAAAGGAAGCATTGCTATCGTCTAAGGTAAATTTGCATTTTCTGCCGTGCGCTTCTTTCAGGAAACTTTGCTAATATAAATTTCTAGTTGTGCGTGCTTTGCCATCTGAGATCATCAGTGAATCCCCTATGTGCAGTAGCACTAGTTACATTATCTACCATATTTGCATAAAATATGTTATATATTCATTCCACAATTACCGCGTCGTTCCACCGAAATATTTACCGTATTAAACCATTTCCGAACGAGTGATCGCGGACAATTCAAACAGTCACGCACTAGCACAAATTTTTAAATCTTGAACGAAAGAAAGTCGCAGGCGAAAGTCATGACGAGCAGCAAGCTGAAGCGCGAGGCGCAGGAAGCCTTACAGGAGCTAGTCGCCCTGAGAAAGGAATGTCTCGCGCTGACGCGCAAGGGAAACGACGATGGTTTGTCTTGTAAATTTAACTCTGCGGGGAAGTCATTTGAATTTTGTGGAGTCGCTTCACTGAGTCACTCCTTTCAGAGTGCGTGGTGCTGTGCGAGCTGTTGGAGAACATGCGCCAGAAGTGGCACGAGGCGCACACGGAGAATTGCGGCCTCAAGAGTCTGTACGCGACCCTGGAACGCGACCTGGGTTCGTCTGTCGACTGTCGGCTAAAATTTCGCATAATTTCTTTTCGGCGCCCTTTCAGAGCTGGCCTCTCAGCAGACGAAGAAGCTCCGGGACGAGCTGCAGGAGGCTCGAGGTCAGATCGCGCTGCTCCAGACGACCAATCAGCACGCCGAGGCGGAGAAGACGGAGCTGGAGCGACAGATCGACTCCGTGCGCCGACTGCTGGCCGAGGACGTGGGCTTCGGAGACGACGCGACCAAGCAACGCTTGCACGCCTGTCTCGATCTGGGCCGGAGAAGGCGCGGCGCCGCCGGCGCGCCCCGCGACAACGCCTCCGCCTCCGCCCTCCATGAGGCAGACGTGAGAACGAGCTGCTGCTCTCTTGTCAGGACGAGAATCGAAAACCGAATTTCGTCGCCCTGGCAGATCGACTACGACCGCACGGAGGAGAGCCTGGACGACGAGGGTGCCGACGAGGTGGCGGCGACGACGACGACGCTGCGCAACGGCCGCCAGTGGACGCGCAGGACCTCGAAGAAGCGGACGAGGAGCGGTCACGGCCGCCAGCAGTCCGTAGGTCGCTCCTGCTTCCTATGGCTCTTTCATTTCTAATTGCATGGCTGTGTCAGCGCGAGGCGACGAGTCGTCCGGCGAAGCGCTCGAAGGAGGCGGAGGGGGAGACGGCGGCGCCCACGGGAGAGCAGATCATCGTGACGACGGCGCTGACGATCCCGTCGTCGGGGGCGACGCCCGCCACCGCCCACCTCGACGTCCAGCGGCGCAGTCTCAACCGCAGCTTCTCCGAGCCCCACCTACTGGCGGCCGTCGACGCGGTCGAGCAGCGCGACGCCGGCGGCGGTCGGGCCGACAGTCGGCAGCAGCCCGCCTACGCGCCCCTCAGAAAGAGCGCCGCCAAGAGTCTGCAAGACATGTCGGTGGCTGGGGGTTCCCCTCAAAAAAAAAAAGATTTGATCGAGAGAGGCACACGCACGCACACACGTATTGCAGTCGGGCCGCGACCCTGCAGCAGTCGGCGGCGGGCGGGGCGGCGATCGAGGGCCGCCGGCACATGTTCGTCTCCAAGATGGTGCTCAAGCCCGAATACTGCGACGCGTGCGGCAAGCGAGTCATGTTCGGCAAGACCGTACTCAAGTGCAACGGTGCGCCCCCCCCCCTCGCTTGTAGAGTAGTACTTGGACTTGTTGTTGTTGTTGTTGTTGTTGTTGTTGTTGGATTAGGTCTGACGCTAGGAGGCCGTCAATGGCCCGCATAGCATACTCGTCTCTATGTGGCGGTCTTCCCGCCTGGGGCTGCAAAATTAGCCAAAGACATTGGGAAAAACGCCATCTGTAATCTAGGAAGCGACAGCGCGAGAGAATCCATCAAGAATCGAACCCCGTCAGAACCGTGCGCACCAGAGGTCGATTCTCTACCACTGGGTGCCACCCTATGCCCTTTGTGGATTCTCTACTACTCTCTTGTCTATGCTCGCAGACTGCCGCTTCATCAGTCACCTGGACTGTCGGGAGCGGGCGCCCCGACCGTGCGTCCCGCGCAACGCGACGCCGATCAAGGCGCCCGGCCAGCCGCGTAAAATCGCCGATTTCGCCCCCGACCGGCCGCCCTGCATCCCCCACCTGCTCGTCCACCTGCTGCGCGAGGTCGAGAGTAGGGGCCTCAACGCCGTCGGCCTCTACCGCATTTCCGGGTATGCGACACTTTTATTCACAACCCCCAACCCTGTCGCACATACCCTGTATGTATGCCCACTAGAGAGGATTTCCCTGTCGATGGAATTTCTCGCACTGTCGGCGTTCTTCCGAACGTCTTTGGCGGCCATCGTAGCCCATGTGCCTCCAGATGGGAAATATGAGCAAATGACGGCCTCCCAACGTTGCCTTTCATCACTACGCGCATCCCCTGTCGCGTTGCAGTTCTGAGCGGCAGGTGTCGGAGCTGCTGACGAGCTTCCTGACGCTGCGCGGCGTGCCCCCGCTCTCGGGGGTGGAGGACACGAACGTGCTGACGGGCTGCGTGAAGCGCTTCCTCGCGAAGCTCAAGGAGCCGCTCGTGCCCCCGATCAGCTGGCGCGAGTTCGTCGACGCGGCCGGCGTGGAGGCGGGCTTCTACGCGCAGCCCTTCAACCCCCCGCTCGAGGCGGTCGTGCGCGCCTTGCCGCTGCCCAACCGCGACACGCTCGCCTACCTCGCGCTCCACCTCCAGAGGTGCGTCTCCTGTCCGCGTCCACGCCTGCCTGCCCGCCCGCCAGTGTGCCGACGAGCTAACTAAGGTCGCGGTCTTGCAGAGTGGCCGATGCGGCGGACTCGAACAAGATGCCTGCCGAGAATCTGGCCAGCGTGCTCGGTCCCACCGTGGTCGGCTACTCCCTGGCCGAGGCCACCCGCGAGAACATGATCAGCGAGACGCCCAAGCAGAAGATGGCGAGTCTCGATCGATAGGTGACGTCATAACCCGAGGAGCGTGTCGCCTACAGGTACTGGTGTCGCTGCTGGCGCTGCGAGCCGAGTTCTGGAACGACCTGCTCGACTACACGAGCGCGCCCCTTCTGGGCGAGGTCGCGTCGCCCCTCGCCACCGTGGCCGCCACCGCCACGACCCCCACGGGCCCCTTCGACCCGTCCCGCAGCGGCCTGCTCAGGTGGCACTAATCTAGCTATTTTTTGTATATTTTTTATCCTAGCATTTTGTTTCGTAGAGAGGGATTCTGCCCCACGCCGAGCAGCGGCAGTCAGCAGACGCCCAGCCACCCCACCTTCAAGAAGGGCGCGAGCGCGACGCACAAACGCCACGGGGGCTACTTTCAGAGTCTGCAGGGCTCGGCCCGCAAGTAGTACGGTAGTGGCTCTTGATTTTTAGTAAACACTTGCGTTGAGTGGTCACTTAAGCTAAGCAAGCGCCGTTAGTGGCTGGTGGGTGGTGACCACGTAGTGTTTTCGAAAAGTGCGCGCACCGTACGCATTCGAGAAGCCTAGGCTACTGTTCTCCCCCTGCGCTGGCGTTAACAGAAATTCTGTCGCACTACCGTAACCCAGCTCGTACGCTGTACTGTAGCAACGCGCGTGTGTGCTTGTGCTCTCTACTCTGTTCGCGTCGCTGTACTGTCGACTAACTAGGCATGGTCTATCCGCCCATTGCTGTTGGCTCGCGTTCGGATGTTGTGTGGCAGGACGGCGACGGCGCGTTGCACGTTCGTGCGTCGGACAACTGACAGATAAGAGAGGGAGGCGGACGTGTGTACGTGCGTGCGTGCGTGGCTCAGGCGCAGGGGTCCTTGGGCTGGTTGGGACAGGGCACGACGGCCAGGTAGGTCGCCTCGAGGTCCTCCTTGCACTTGACGTCCTGACTGTCGCAGGAGGTGGAGAAGAGAATGCACTCTTTGGCGGGTTCGCGGTCGTAGAAGACGACCGCCCGACAGGCCTCGTTGTAGCTCTGGCAGACGAGCCGGCAGCCGTGCTGCGTGCCGTCCCACTCGGCCTCGTTGGCGTCCGTGACGTGCCACAGCGCGTCGGCCTGCACGATCAGCTGCTCCAGCTCGTCAGAGAAGCACTCTAGACCAGATTTCGGTGACCCAAGAGACGCTGGCTACGAGCGCGCCCGCTCACTGGGCCTGGGCTTGGCAGGACCCTTGGCGGGACGACCACACAGCGCGCTGCCGTCGCTGACGTGGAAGCTGTCGAGGCCGATAGTTGAGTAACGGTTCACGCCGCTGGCGACGAAGAAGAGCTGAACGGATCTGCTTTTACGGCCGCCAGCCGGGTGGACTTGTACTCTCGCCTTGTGCTCTCCGGCAGGCACGAGCGCGTGCTGACTGCTGGCGTCGACGGTGCAGTTCCACTTGCTGCAGACGCGGTCGTAGTTGAGCGCCTCTCGATCGAGAGCCACGCAGGGCCGCCACTCGCGCAGCGGGCCCTCCTCCGTCTCGTAGGCCGTGTCCTCGTCGAAGGTGGCGTGGAAGAGGCAGTCCGCGCCCCCGGGACACGAGCAGCTCTTGGAGTCGAGGCACAACGAGAGCGAGGAGCTGGAAAATTCGTTTTTTTTTACAAGATTGTGAAGCGAGACATTGCTGCCAGTCACTCACCCGAACGTCGCCAGCCAGTACTTGAATCGGAACTCGAATTCGACCTCCGAGTTGAAGGGCGGACTGCGGAGCACGACGTCGGACGCTCGCTTGAAAGAGCTGCTGGCGACCTCTGCGTGACCCTTCGCTGAATGACAGCGCCGCTGGACTGAGAACACGTGCGCGCGCGCGCAAAAGTCGGACGGACTGAGGTTGACTCTGAGATGGTCGGCGTCCCTGTGAATGCCCGTCAAGTGGTTGAAGTCCTTGGCGGCCGTCCTCTCGAGGCCGTTCAGCCAGCTCGCCTGGCCCTCGCCCGCCTCGGCCGCCGTCCAGCCGCAGAGCGTGTCCTTGTCGAAGGAGCAGGCCAACTCGGCCACCGGCAGCACCTCGCAGACCGCGGCCTCTTCTTGCTGAGCGTCCGCGCAAAGCAGACACGCCGCGAGCGCCAGCACAGTTCCGCGCGTGTCCATGTCTCGGGCAAGAGACGGCGCGTCGAAAGTCGAGTCGTCGTCGCCCCCGTGAGGTCGACTGGACCGCTCGCGGCCTGCCCTTCGGCTGTTAGGTTCGCGCGGACGACCCCGCGCGACGCGCCGCGAGTGTGTAAGTGAGAGTGAGAGTGCCGACCGAAAAATACTACGCCAGCCAAGACGTGACGTTCACACATACATTTTAGGCGTCGACGTGTGCGCGTGCTACGTTGCGGACGGACGACTCGCCGGCGACTTGACACCAAACAACGCAATTAAAAAGTTGTGTTTACACCATGAGCATGGTTCACTCTGGCACGTCTTTGCGCAAGCCTACGAGAAAAAACTGTTTAACCTCTGGTTTTGCTGTTTTCTCCGTTGTCAACGATTCGTTGTGCTCCGCTGTCTTGCAGCCGTTTGACATGCGAAGTCGGCTGAGTGTGAATCTGAGTTCTGCCGGGGTGTGCTAGAAAGTTTTCGATTTGTTCTAAGAGTTTGCATTCGACGTAAACAATCTACAACATGCATCAAACCTACTCCGACTGTAGGAATCACAGCAGTGAATTGTTGCTTCCGTTATATTGTACGTGCTCATGATGCCTTGCCGACCCGTACGTCGGCAGTAGACGGCATGGCACAGCCGCTCGGTGAAGCGATCGTTCCAGTCGCAATGTACCGTATAATTTTGGTGCTTAGTAAGTGCTCGATTGTCGTCGTGGCATTTAGTGGAGCGACCAGCGCTTATCGCACAACCGTACACCAACTCTGTCCCGTCTGTCTTTCTTGTTTCGCCAGCCTGTTTGTTCTCTCTGCGTCGGCGACATTGCGAAATGGCTGCGCGCGCGCCTCTTCACGTTGTCTCGAAGCCGCGTGACAAACGCGACGCTCCAGAAACGGCGGGAAAAAGGAAGAAGAGTAAACACGACAGACGGCCCGCGCAACAGACGAGGAGATAACCGTCGCTTTGCAGGGGCCGCTCTGTTTGACCAGCGGCGCCGAGCCAGCTTGGCGAGGAGAGGCAAGTTTATCGGGACAGAGGAGCATCGGACAAAAACGTCCGGACGTCGCCGCCCGGCCTCTCATCGCCGCGCCCGACCCCCTGCAGTTCGCGTCTCAGTTTCTCACTTTTCATTTTTCAAAAACACATTTTCTACTCTGTTCCTCGAGTCGACTCGGAATGGCGCCTAAAACCTCGCCGATGGTAGCGAGCAAGGGCGCGAAGAAGGCGGTGGCGAAGTCGCCGAAGAAAGCCGGGAAGACGGGTGGCGACAAGACGCGCCGCAGGCGCAAGACCAAGCAGACGTACAGCTCGTACATCTACAAGGTCATGAAGCAGGTCCACCCCGACACGGGCATCAGCTCCAAGGCCATGTCCATCATGAACTCCTTTGTAAACGACGTCTTCGAGCGCATGGCCGCCGACGGGGGGGAAGGGAGGGGGGGCATGAATCAGGTAAATTTTGTTTTTTTTTTTAAGCCAGATATGAGAGAGAAAAAAAAACATTTTATAATTTTTTTTATAACTCAGATAAAATTATTATCCACCGCAACACAAACATAAGAAGAGAAATAAAAAATAAAATAAACAAATAATAATTAATTAAATGGACCTTACGTTATTTATCTCTCACCTTTTATTTTTTTTCCTTCTTCTTCCTAGAAATATACTCTCTTTTTTTTATTTTTATGTACATTATTCACACCACAGCAAATTAAGTGAATTCCGCCCCCCCCCCCCCCCTCCCCCCTCCGACCTTCTCGCTTCCCTCCCTCTCTTTATTATTTACTTTCTTTCTCCTCTAGGCGTCCCGTCTGGCGCACTATAACAAGAAAGCGACCATCACGAGTCGCGAGATCCAGACCGCCGTCCGCCTCCTGCTGCCCGGAGAGCTCGCCAAGCACGCCGTCTCAGAGGGCACCAAGCACGTCACCAAGTACATGGCGAGCGCCAACGACAGCAAATAGACGACTTCTTTCAAAAGAATTCTTCTCTCAAAAGAGAGCGCGATTCTTTTCATAGCGAGGCTACTCTAAGATGTTCAGTGATACGGAGCCGATGATAAACAGCCTTACCCGTCGTTTTTTCGCTCAAACTGTCCGCTGCAATTGGGATCACTACACTGGCACGTCCCTTGCACCGTGACGTCCAAAACTATAGTATAAGTGGTGGTAGAATAGAATGTAGAAATGGCGCGAGTCTACTAACTGCATTCAAGCTCCCTGCTATTTATTCCAAGCTGCCTGACGAGTCGTTTTCGAGAGTCGAACAAAAATATAAAGATGTAGCGAATCTGCGTCGATGCTTCTTTTGCCTTGGTTTGTCGCTGCGCAATTCTTAGTCGTATCGTAACAGCAGGGCGGGTTGTTGCTTGAACGCCTACTACGGTACCGTTTTTGAAATTCGGGCGCCAAACCGAGCACGCGCACATTTTTTATCTCACGCTGATATTGAAGGTTCAAACAGAAACAAGCAAGCCCATTCTGCAACGGGCAACTTTGACAGCTACGTAGAATGTCAAATGAGCCGTACAGACACTACGATACACCCTGCAAACATTTGTAGCGTTGTCGGAAGTGAAAACCGAGCGAGTGCTTCAAAAACTAAAAAAAAGCTGGATGCGTGAGCACGCTTCACAACACGAAAACAGTCTTTCCCGCACACGTAGTGTATTTTCAATGGCACAGCAGAGGAACTAGGCGCAGGAAACATCAAACATGGTTAAACGCAGCGCGCCGTCAGCTTATAAATTGAAAACAATCGCAACTACACGTGCGTGCGTTGACCGCACTAACGGGGGCTATCTAACAACTACTACTCTGCCAGCCTGCGCGCGTTGGGTCGTTGCTTGCTTGAAGATCGCTCGGCTTGAGCCGAGTTGAGGGCGGTGCTTGCCTGATGATTGCTCGGGGATGCTTAGCGGTCGGGTCCTTCGCTCTTCGGATGCTCAGGGATGCTTAGTGGTCGGATTCTTCTTTGAGCGTGTACTCGCGCTGTCGGTGGAGCTTGCGCAGACGGCGCTTGAGCTGCAGGCGGTGGTGCTCGGCGGACCGCCTATTTAGGGGGCGCAGCGGGCTTCGGCCGGCCGGCGGCTCGACGGACGCCGACACGGATTTCGTCGGCAGCAGACTGGGAGCGCCGACGACGTCGCCGTCGAGCACGTCCACGACGGCCAGCGCGGCGCGACGGTCCACGACGACGCGGGTCGACCGACAGAGGAGCAGCAGACGACCGCGCGACTGGAGCAACTGCTTCAGACGCACCGCGTCGGATGGCTTCGAGTAGAAAGTGCCTGAATTGAACCCTGAACGAAATCCCAGGCTACTAGGAGAATGCATTTCGACACGGGCGGTCTCGTGCAAAATTGCACAGACGCCAGAACGACGAGATGCATTGTGAGCAGGACCGGATTGCACCGGTCAATCTTTCCCCGCGGGGAGGGGGGGGGGCACGGTGCCAAACAGGTCCCTGAAACCCCCCACCCCAGATCCAGATCACGCTAGGGCGGACGCACCGAGAATGGCGCAAGCCAGGGCGGAGGCGGGGCGGCGCGCGACCAGGGCGACGTCTGTCGGCATCAGCCTTTCTGGCGACTTGTCGACAAAGACGGCGGCGCCCAGGTCGACGAGGCGGACGCTGACGACGGCGCCCACCCAGTCGACGAGACCCCGGAGCCACTGGTCGCCGACTCGGGCCAGACAGGGCACGTCGCGGGCCAGCCACTCGTCGTACGACAGATTGATCTGCAATTGAATCTTGACTTCATCGAACTGATCCGTACTTTGAAATTCTGAGCACCACCTGCTGAGTGTACGAGCGGATCCGATCCACGTGCGCGTTGTCGATCCGCAGAGCCTCTCGGTCGGGCGGCGTCACGAAGAACATGGTCGACTTCTCGAAGTGGCTCAGCTGAAAGTCGAAAACGAATTTTCAAAAAAAAAAATCGGTCGACGCGGCGAACTCAAATATTGACCCTGCACGCGTAGAGTCCTTGGGCGTCAACGGGCAAGTGGTCGACCGAAGGCGCCGCGTACTTGTCGAGCGCGCCGGCCAAGCGCACGTCGGTCACCAGGCCGTCCAAGTCGACGACGCTCGCCGGCGGCGTCGGCGGCAGCGGGTACGCAGTCGACAAGACGACCGGTGCAACCGACTCCATTTTCCACGGGTTTGGCGCGCGCGCGCGCGTTGGTTAAAGACTAGGAAAGGGCAGGCCGGCAGGCGGCTAGATTGCGCGCTGGTCGACAGGCCGGCAGGCGGCAGGCGTTTGAAAACGGGCGCCAATTTGCCGTCAGCGGCCGGTACAAGGCGTCGACAGTGGCTGCTGCCAGCTCCCTTCAGTGTAACCAAGGCGCTGGGAGATAGATTGCGCTGCGCCAGCGTTTCACGTTCGCATACCTATCTTCATAGGAGCCGCACCAACCTACGACGGTCAATCGGCTGGCGCCGACCTACATTTTCTCGGGCACGAAAGAGAAACGCAAAAGTAAAACTATGGGCGCTTCGCTGCTGTGGGCGCTCCAAAACTGGTACCGACGACAAATTTCAATATCAAAAGCGCCGATGACATTCATTGCCGACAGTAGCCAAGTGCCGAGTCCCGTGTACAACGAATCCCACGCTATCCCGCGGTACGAACACTACTATTTTTTTCTATTTATTTATTTCGGTAACGCGGCGCGGCATCCACAGTGCAACAGCAAGCATACAGCGCAGTGGACGCACAGTAGTGTCAAGTAAGGGGCGCCAACTCTCACTCACTGCCGCACGCTTGGTCCGCGAGTCGGTATGTTATGTCGACACCAGAAAACTGTCGTCAGAG
This sequence comes from Paralinhomoeus sp. GSCO2_6, assembly GCA_030248085.1. NCBI lineage: Eukaryota > Metazoa > Nematoda > Chromadorea > Monhysterida > Linhomoeidae > Paralinhomoeus > Paralinhomoeus sp. GSCO2_6. Next base: position 157,507 of record JASAMY010000495.1, read on the forward strand.
GCTGGCAGCGGGGGTCTGATTCTCGTCGTCGTCACGGCCCTGGGCGCTCGGGCCCGTCTGCTCGTAGCGCCACGTCTGCAAGGGGGTGAGAGGAAGGACGATTCGTGAGGGGGGGGGGGGTCCAAGAGGGCACCTGTCGACACATGGGACAGAGCTGCGCGGCCGCGGTCTGGGAGTCGAGCCACTTGACGATGCAGTGCTTGTGGAAGCCGTGCGAGCAGGCGCCCCACACGACCGGACAGGCGTCGCCCGGCTGTCGGCACTCGGCGCAGCAGGCGTCCGGGGCGTTCCTGTCGGGGGTGTCGCGTCAAGGGAGTTGTTGGATTCGGGACAACGCTAGGAGGCCGCCAATGGCCCATATAGCATGGCCATCTCCATGACGCCTTCCCGTCTAGAGGCACTAGCCACGAGAGCCAAAAACGTTCGAAAGAACGTAATCTAGAGCAGCGACGGCACGAGACAATCCGTTAGACAGGGAAATCCTCGATCTAGTAGATCCATCGAGAATCGAACCCAGAACCAAGCGCGCAAGAGGCCGATTCTCTACCACTAGGCCATTCGCTGCCCAAGGGGGGGGGAACTAAAATCCCTTGCGCCACAAACAGACGCACTGGCAAATGCCGCAGTTGTCTCTGGCCGTCCACTTCCAGACGGCTACGGAGCGCCACTCCACGATTCGCACCTGTGAATTTCGACTGAATTTTAAAACAAAAAACACAAATTTTTTAAATCGACTTTTAGTCTGCTGTTATTGGTCGGCTGTTGAGAGCCGGCTGCCGCCTCCGTCGCCGTCTTTTTCAGAGAGGTGCTGCGCCGCTTCTTTTTCGGCGCTTGCGGCGTCGAGGTCGGCTCCGACGCCTGCTGCTAACACCTCTCACTTACGGTTAGCTTGGGGCGGCTAACGAGGAGAAGCGCATGAGCTCACGACGTTGTCGTCGGCTCCGGCGGCCGCCGTCCGCCTAGCCGAGCTCGAGCGGCGCGTGCTAACGGGCATTGGGGCGGCTGGCGACGTTCTCTTTGCTCCTGCTTGATGTTCCGGTACTGTCTTGTTGACAATCACAAAAGCCACCGAAATCTCACTGGTGCGCGGCGCGACTAAGACGCAGGGTGCGCAGCACGTCCGCCACGTCTTGGGGCGGCACTCCGTTGTCCGTCAGCGCCAACAGCGCCTCCACCGTCGTCCTGTCGAGGCCGCAATCCAACAGCTGACCGATTCGCTGGAACACTGAAAGAAAAAACAAAACAAATGTCAACAAATTTGGGTAGTTTTGCGCTAAAGGACCTTCGATTCTCCGCTGGGACTGCGACTTGGGAGTGCCGACAGAGCCGTTTTCGGTAACTTTCTCCAGCATGTAAAGGTGCGCGGCGCTAAACCACGAGCAAGCACTAGTGATAGCTACACGCTTTTCGTTGCATTCACTGGAGCTACCGTAATTTGTAACCGCAATCACATGTAACCGCAATTTGCAACCGCTCTGTGCCGACGACTGATCGTATATTTCCTAGCGTAGCAGTCGCAGCGACAAATGTACAATACGCCGAACGAGGAATTGAGATCCCAGGTTGACAAAAGGCTTCAGAGTGTTAGACATTTCGAAGGTTGGGTTAGAACGACATCACCACCCCTACTCTACCGTCCCTTTCTCCTTTGGGTATAGTCGATAGAGTCCAAAGTCGATGTCTTGCCGTAGAATCGAGCAAAGCACGAATTCCACTGAGTAGAGCGCTGCAACAAACCAACCAAAAATCACCAATGCAGCGACACACGCACGCACGCACGCACACACGCACAAATGTGTCTATTAAGTAAAGACTCGAAAAAAATGACAGTAAAATGCCTCACAGATGCCGCACTCGTCGAACTGGGCGCATAGCGGCAAGTCCGCCTCACAAGTGACGACGACGAAGTCGAGCTCATTCTGAACAAAAAACAAAAGAACTACAATAAATGCATGAAAAAAATCGTCGCTGAGAAAAAAAACCTCGATCGCGTCGACGATTTTGCCGACCGTCGGCTGGGCGAGCGTCCTGCCGCCCGACAGATGGATCAAATGCGAGAGGCGGGCTCGACCGGGTTGCACGGCCGGAGTCAGGTGGAAAAGCATGTCCTGAATTTTCGTCAAAACCCACGGAAAAAATCGAAACTGTAACAAAAATCCAGCTCACCGCAAAAAGTGGCTCCTTTCTCGCGGCCAGCAGACTCGCCTTCAGATTGAAGCCAAACAGCATCTCGTGCGCCTCGTCCTTCACCAGGTAGTCTAGCGGGTCTAAAATTTTTTGTATCATTTTTTCTATTTTTTTTTCAATTTTTTCGTGCCACACCCACCACCGAGCCCGCCCCTCCTATGGCCCTCTACGATCCACATGCAGCTGACGACGGGCCGGCCGAGCGCCAGCGCCTCCAACAGACGCAGAGAGCGGCGCGCGTCCACGGCGACGAGCGCGTCGGCGCGTCGCACCTCCGCCGTCGTGGAGCCGCCCACGCTGCGAAGCTTCTAGAATTCGGTACGACGGAATTCGCCACGAATTCGCGAAAGCGAGTAGAGCAGTGGTCGGGCGTTCAACTCCCACGACGATTACTGCGCTACTAATTTCCCGTAGGCAAAAAGGATAAACGCTCTCATTTGCTTTGGTGTCGGGCGGCTCCGGGGCTTCGACAAGAAATCTATGCCGGGGGGGGGGGCGGCCCGCAGTCCCTCGAGGGTGAATGACGCCGCAGTGAAAGTGAGAACGGTGTTCCTTCTGCGTCAACAAAAACATTGATGAAGCGATCCCAATCATTGATTCGAACGACGCGAGTGGGCACCTTCTCGAGGTTGTCCTGCTCGACGGGGTAGAAACCGGCGAAGGCGACCACCGGCCTGGGGGTGCCCTCCTCCAGACGAGCCACACTAGACTCGATTTGCGTCTCAGTCGGCGCTGGCGACATCTGCCGACTGAAAGAGTGAAACGAGGAGCGGATCAGACAGAGACCAAGAGATTACGACATTCTCCAGACATCCCCCGGCGTTGTTGTTGGGTTAAGGGCAATGCTAGGAGGCCGTCAATGGCCCATATTACATACCCATCTCCATGACACCTTCCCGTCTAGAGGCCCTAGCCAGGAGGGCCGCCAAATACATTCGGAAGAAGGCCATCGGCAGGGGCATCGACAGCACGAGAAACTCCATTGACAGGGAAATAAATCCTCGATAGCTGATCCATCAAGATTCGAACCAAGAACCGTACACGCATGAAGCCGATTCTCAACCACTAGGCCATACGCTGGCCGCACCTGACGTGCTTGTACGGGAAGTGCCTTGGGTCGTTGGCGAACTTTTGGACGCGGTCCACGGTCGCCGGATACGTGTCGGCGTAGATCAGCGCCAGAGGGTAGTTGCGCCACGCGGCTAAAACGAACATTTTCGAATGTCCTGGTTCCGTCAACTAAGTAGAGAGACCGCGTACGCATCATTTGCTGCAGGTAGCGAATGGAGTGCAAATCGTCTGGCGTCAGGTTGAGCGCGTCGACCGTCTGGGGCAGTCTGTCGACCGCCGAATCGATCTCGTTGCCTGTCGAAGCGTCGACAGGTTTTCGGCAAAAAATATGAAAAATAAAAAAAAACCACCAAAATATGCGTTGGCCAAGAAGGAGCTGCAGACGATGCGCAAGCCCAACTCCTTGGCCTTTTCGATCGTTTCGTTCTGCTCGCTCTCTCCGCTGCAGGTGCCGACAGAATTACTTGCAAACACAACCCCACCCAAAAAAAAACCCTGACCGTCTGGCGACGAGAAAGGAGGTCTCCTTGCAGATGTAGGGCGTGAATCGTCCGCCTGCGGCCAGCACCATGTACTTCAAGACCGAAGTCTCCGCCTCGTCGAATCCGAACACGGCGATCGTCTGTAGGGCACATTTGGGGTCGGCGGGGGGGGGGGGTGAAACCACTGGGCGACTCATCACGCGCGTACCCTGCCGTGCAGAGGCCTCGGTTCGGTCGGCCCGAACGAGTGGGGAAAGTGGGCGGCGCGCCAGGGCGGCCGGTTCCTGCCGAAACCAATGCAGTCGTTGAGCCAGTGGAGCGTCACCACCTTCCGTCCGTCTTTGAGTGCCTGCAGCTGGGCATGAGGGCACTGACTGACGAGTTGCCCCCCCCCCCACTCCGGCAGAACCTGCTGCGCGTACGGCTGCCTGAGCGACTCGGCGACGACATGCGTCGTCTTCTCCGAGAGCCGACTCTCGATCTCGCCGCCGCGCAGCACCACCGACACCTTGACGTCGGTCAGCGACAGGTCGGACATGGGCCCGCCGTTCGCGGCCAGCAGCGCGCTCCCGCTGCCCGGCGGGCCGTCGAGAGCGAAGAACATCGTCACGCCCATGAGACAGTACTCCTCTGGGGCTGAGAAAACGCGTCGTCATCGTGCGGTGGAAATTTGAAAAGAAAAGTTAAAAACGACCAACCGGGGACATGCTGCAGGTGGCCGGCCAACCGGGAGCCGATGTGGCCCACCGGCGACGTCAGCTTGGGGTGCATTCCCGGCCCCCCAGGAACGAGCATTCGCTGGCCCGCAGCCATATACGCTGAAGTGTGTACATATACGGTCCGAGTGGGTATCCACCGCGCTGCAGAATTAGCTGACTGGGGTTGCCATAGCCGGCCTGCTGGTGGTAGAAGGCGGATGCCGACATCGGCACCTGACCCCTTACTGACTGCTGCTGCTGTTGCATCTGGTGGTAGGCTGCCGGGGTGAGAGGGTGCCTGGCTCCCTGACCAGCCGCTCTCATCGCCATCTGATGCTGCGGCCCACCCGCTGCGAATGCCTGCAGCCGAGCTGGGTGCTGCTGCTGCTGCTGACCGTAGGCGGCCACCATCGGAGGGCCACCCTGCTGGCCGGGCGCAGCATAGTTCGGAGGCACCATTCTGAAATGCTCTGCAAATTACATGCGAGTTCAGTAACTCGGTTAGACACCTGTACGAAGGATGAGGGTGCTGCTGATGCTGCATCTGGAGGCGCTGTCCAGCCGCCTGCACTCCCTGCTGCACGGGAGGCGGCGACTGCAGCGTATGCTGTGGCGGCGCCCAGTTGTTGGCAGTGCCGTACTGGGCTGCCTGCTGCTGCTGTTGGGCCGAGAGTGGGCCACCGGGGCACTGCTGCTGGGCCGGGGTGGGCGGTGGCCGAGTGGGCGTCCCAGGAGGAAGGAGCTGTCCCA
>JASAMY010002920.1:0-95000 GCA_030248085.1 Paralinhomoeus sp. GSCO2_6
TCACGAGGGCAATTTTGTGGCTCATTGAGCGCTTGGAGCGTGTACTGACGGAACTTAGAGCGCCTAGGCAGCAGCGTACACAGACTCAAGTCGCAGACAACAGACACACACACACACACACACACACACACACACACACACACACACACACACACACACACACACACACACACACACACACACACACACACACACACACACACACACACACACACACACACACACACACACACACACACGCACACACACACACGCACACATGTAAACACAGAAGCGGCAGAGTGATAATCTACACGTTTGAGCGCAGCTGCCTAAAGTGAGGATTGAATGACACGCTTTATACAGTATACATTACACACGGTAGCAGCTCAGATTACATTTGTCGCTATCCTATCCGTGCAGTAACAAGGGGGGACACATAAAGGAGTGAACAAAAGCTACGGTAGCGTGACTACACTTGCCGCGGGTTCATTTCTACATGCTGCATACAATGCTTCAGGACTAGTGATGGCAATTTTGACGTTTCTCATTTTTAGGTAGGTAGGTTAGGTAAAACTGGCCGCAAAAAGGCCTTAGGTAGGTTAGGTTAGGTAAGCTAGATCTTTCTGCTAGGTAGGTAAGTAATCGGGCAAATACTTTAGGTTATAGGTAGGTAACTTAGGTAACTCCAAGCTGTAAAGATGTCAGGCAATTTTGCCTGCATGTCATGTAAACCTCCGAGCTGAGCTTGCCAGCACTATCCAGTGAACTTATCTTTACCCTGGACAGTATTAGAGGAGGTTTTAAGAGTATCAGCTTTAAACTTTGAAAGTGTTCACAACATTTATGTAGAATGCAACCGTTAAGCTTGCCCACAGTACAGTGATTTCAGGCGCTTCGGTTGAAGTTGGCTGGCTGTTTGCTGTTATCATCCAGTGAATGAAACAAATCTAATTAATTAATAGCAGTTTATAGGCAGTGCTTACCAAGTGCATGCAAATGTGCACTTCCTGCTTCATGTGTGCAATGCACATACGATACATTTTATAGCATAGCCTATGCATGTTCTTCGCCTTTTCTGCAGTGCCACATTTTTAAGAAACAGCCCATTGGGACTCTGAGCATGTGTACACGCACGCACTCACGCCTCACTCACGCACGCACACACGCACGCACGCACACGCGCTCGCTCGCTCGCTCGCTCGCTCGCACGCACGCACGCACGAACGCAAGCACGCACGCACGGACAGACATACGCAAATACTATCTCTGACGCGCATTGCTGCTAACACACTGACACGCACCTTGCGTATGTTCACTGCCTCGGGATAAGTCCATTGAAACTCAGAAAGCCTGCACAGCACACACATGCACACAGCCACGTACGCACGCTCCCACAAAACACGTACAAGCACAGATGCTGACATGCACTATAGCTGGCACGCATTGTCGCTGGCACGCACGTTCGCTGGGAGTGGCACAGACTACATGTACCACCCCGACACGCACCTGGTGCATTTTCATTCAGGCCGCAGAAGCGTGCAGCGTCGAGAAAGTCGCGCCTCTAGCAGCAGCTCGCGACGCGACTTCGCGCCGCGCTAGCACTGTACTGTACCATCTATCACGTCAAGTTTGAGGGCCTGGTCTCGAGTCACCCACCCGCCCACGCACCGATTCAGTAGGTGTTCTTGAGGAGCATTCGCAAAGTAAAACTATATTTAGATTCTGTAGACGTCCAATGGACTACAATGTACACAAATATCGCAAGTGTCGTCAGAGACACAGTGGACGAACAAGTGATCTTCTTGCCAACATAGCTACAACAACCAATCAAATCCGACCGCCGCAATGCCGCAAATGTAAACAATTACCACTTTGTCCTACTGTTGTCATCAAAATGTTTGTGTTTGCACATAACCATTATTTGAATCAACAAATTTTAGCTTAGGTATGTAACCTAGTAGGTAACGGCAAAATCTAGGTAGTTAGGTTAGGTACAGGTAGCTCGATTTTCGCGCTAGGTAGGTTAGGTTAGGTTACCTAGGCGAAGAAAAGGCAAAATGACTAACTAGGTAGGTAACCTAGCTAGGTAGGTTGCCATCACTATTCAGGACCAAGCCATGCTTACCACCAGCGTCATGCGAGAGTGCGATTAAACTAGTGGTTCTAGTTTCCAAACAAGTAAAGCTTTTTCCTGGATGTGCATTGGTTGCATTCGTTTAGTTTCTTTGGCTTTTCTGCAGTACTTTACAGATTCGTGATTTTTCTTTCCAACTCTGCGTTCGCCGCATTATTTTATCGCACAGTGTATCGATGAGTCCCTTCCCGCTGCGAGCACACAGTATTATTGATACTGAGCCACTTCTGAGCGCTCTGCAGCAGGTGTGTCCTGAGTTGAAGGGGCTAGTCATGCAGGCACGAGTTTATCGTGCGCTTCGCTGATTCCAAACCGTTGTTGTGTTGTTGTGAGAGTGTGATTAAAAGCAGTGGGGCGCGTTTGCTGTCGTTTTCGATTCCAAGTTCAATCGGTTCACGCGCGCGACTATCAATCTGCCCCATCGTCATCGAAGCAGTGATGCAAATCAAATCAAGCAAAGCAAGCAAATCCGATCTCCTAGCTACCGTCCCGCGATCCCAAGAGACCACATGGGCTCACAACACGAGACTTTTTCCAAATACAATCTCTGCAATTTGCAGTGGCCCTTGCATTCGGTGAAAAGTGTTTGTCCCCACAGTTGGAAGCAGTTATCCATACACCACAAATTTGTCGAAGTGCTTTCTGTTGTTTCTAAGCTTTCGCGAGCAAACAATGAAAGTTGGAATCCTGCTGCTGCTATGCGCGGCAGGCATGGACATGACATGGGCAGGTAGGTAATGTAAAGAACGAGGAAATAGTACAAGAAAATATTAGAAATGTGCCTACAATGTACGTGTAGTGCCATTTTTATTGGACACTGAGTTGATATGTCAATGCTGAGTTATTGGCGAAGGAGGTCAATGTGTGCGTTACCAGACATTGTTTTGCAAGTACACTCTAGGCATGCAGTGTAAGCATTGGCATCTGTGGGAAATAGCCTAAACCATTCTTTCAGTTGGGTTGGAATGGAGCCAACGTGAGAAAGACAAGACCGGGGGCGCCAATTATATGTCTTCAGGACAACGTAGGAGGCGCAAGCACAACCGTTTTGCGTGTTTAAAAGAATCTATAAACAAACCAGCTGTAAAAAGTTCTAAACGGCTTGCCACCTCTCCAAGGCCGTCACGTACGAAGCCTGTCAGCGAGCGTGCGAAGCGCTCTACGCCGTAAGCGCTTTTTGCACTTTTCCGTTCTGCTAAATTCTACCGTAGTGCACCTAATGGCATGTGTTGTTTATTTGTGCCATGTGCCTTTGTGTATGTGCAAAAGCAAAGCACATACATGCGTATGACGTGGTAATGCTTCCATTCTCCTAATCGAGAATCGGACTTTGGGAGATTGGTTGCACTTCTGAACAGTGGCGTAGCCAGGATTTGGTGTCGGGAGGGGGTACAGATTTCCAACTTTTTAACAGGGTCCCCCCTGTTGCGCCGCAGGCGACAATTTTGAGTTTTTGGGCTACTTCGAGCATTTTAACTTATTTTGGGTTGCTTTCGAGCATTTTTGAACCTATTCTGGGCCACTTTCGAGCAATTTTGAACCTATTTTGAGCTACTTTCGAGCATTTAACCTTACAAGCGAGCTAAAATACTTTCTCGCTCTCTTCTTTCGCCCGGGCATGTTTGCAACAGGGTGGACCCTGTTGCATTTTTTGAGCTTCACACCATCTCGGGGAGGGGTATACCCCCCCCCCCCCCCTACCCCCTCCCTTGGCTACGCCACTGCTTCTGAAGAGCGTACTGTACGTTCTGAAGGCTCTATGGTGTGCTGTACCTTTGGGTTCAAAAAGAGAACAGGGTAAAAAAAGCCGGTTCAGGACGGCTGCAAATCGATCAGCTACCTCGAGCACAACAGCACGTGCTACCATCACGACGGAGGGCAAAGCCCTTTCGGAAGCGTCGGCTACGCGTATTCTATGAGTGAGACACTCACCAATATAGTAGCGTTAGAGTTGGGCACGTTTTTTTTACAACGTTTTGTAACAAGAAAAACACGTTTTTTTGTTAAAAAACGTCGTCGCCGGTTTCCTAAATTTTAAAAAACGGTCGTAGTCGTAATCGTAACGTAAGTTGCGTCGTAGTTGTAAGAAACTTGCTGAGATGAGCCGCGCCACTATTACATCAAATAAAATGAGTCACTTTAGCACGCAAGCTTAAGGTGTCTACTGTTTGAGCAGCGACTGTACTGTACTGTACACACACAGATGTCTTCGCACGCACGCCCGCACGTGCACCTGAGGAGCCCACCTGTCTGTTTGTGCTTACTGCAGTGCTTGCACAGCTCTACTCCACTCAGCTTTCCTTATGTACCGATTTCGAAGCTTTGGGGACTTCGCTGATGACTTACCATGATGTATGTGGTACTTGTACACACGTATTAAAAAAAAAAAACAAAAGAAAGTTTTTTTCTAAATAAACCCGGTTTTTAACAAAAAAAAACGCTGGGCCATGGTGAAAACGGTTTTTTCCCAACTCTAACACAATAGTAGCGTCTGAATACTGTAAATTTGTAAATTGTGGAACGCAATTGCCTAACTTCGGGACAAATAAGACGCGGCTTCACTGTCCAAAGTAAAATCGTCCAATTTGTGTTGATAAAATTCGAGTACTTAGCAACCTCTGCTTGTTACCCGAAGACACAATTGGAGTGGGTCAACTATTTAGAGTGGGAGTGGGCACAATTGCTTCGACCTTGAACGATGCATGCTTCGACCTTCGATTTGTACCTGTAGTCCGTAGAGCAAATTTAGCGGTAAAAAATGAAGGTGCCCACACTGGGTTCCAAGTTTTTTTTAATTTCGTCACCTCGTCACCAAGGATGAGATGTAGAAAAATTAAACAAAATTTTATTGCGCAGCACTGCCTTTCGGCACTAAACACCTGTTGGCTAAGTACTTTTGTTTTTGGCGCCGCACTGCACTATGTACTTGAGCGGGTGGCGTAACTGGTTCGGTACTCTACAAAACCACAGCATTCAATTCCAGTCAAGCCAAGACACGCATACGGCTCGCAAGTGGCAGGGCGCATTGTCGGCGGAAATCTTGACGCTCCCTTTCCCGCAACGGAACGACAGTGCCAGCGCCGTTGCGAGCTCAATTTTGAGGTGACAGTACCGCACTTGCTCCTGGCTTACATGTACAATATGCGTCGTTGAAACGTATTTTATGCTAAGCGCGTCCACGCACGCACTCACGCACGCACGCACGCACGCACGCACGCACGCACGCACACACGCACGCACGCACGCACGCACGCACGCACGCACGCACGCACGCACGCACGCACGCACTCACGCACGCACGCACGCCAAGCACGCACGCACGCACGCACTGTGAGACGGTCTCTTTTTGGTTGGAGCTGTCACAGAAGTACTGTAGCCTGTCAAACAGTACACCTGTTTCGTTCCAGTACTATTCTGGCTGCGTCGGCTACGAATTCAGTGCCGACGGGCAGTGTCAGATGAAGAACAGCACCGGGCCCGTCGACGACCTCACGAGCGGCTACGCTTTCACTACGGGTTGCCATATACGTACCGTGTTGTCTCACATACCTATTTGGTGTACAAATGCAATGTATGCTATAGTTCCATACAGCATGCATATACAGTTGCATACAGTTCTCGAGAGTTACAGCGCAACAGACGCCGTTTACGTGGGACAACGACGATCAAGCCGACACCGAGATCGCAACCGGCATGCAGAGCATTGACGCCGTCTACCTTCCGGAACGAAGCGCCACCGAACTCCTGCTTCACTGCAAAATTCTATGCGAAGCACGCTACGAGGTGCGTGCGTGCGTGTGCTTGGCGTGCAGGCGCTAGTGCTTGCTTGCGTGCGTGCGTTCGTGCGTGCGTGCGTGCGTGCGTGCGTGCGTGCGTGCTTGGCGTGCGTGCGTGCTTGGCGTGCGTGCTTGGCGTGCGTGCGTGCGTGCGTGCGTGCGTGCGTGCGTGCGTGCGTGCGTGCGTGCGTGCGTGCGTGCGTGCATGCGTGCGTGCATGCGTGCGTGCGTGTGCGTGCGTGCGTGCTTGGCGTGCGTGCGTGCGTGCGTGCGTGCGTGCGTGCGTGCGTGCGTGCCGGTGTGCATGTGTGCGTGCGTGCGTGCGTGCCTGCCTGTGAGTCAGCTGCTGCCAAAACGACCGTACGCGCAGGAGGGCTGTCGCGCAGTCGACGTCGATCCCTCGACCGGCCACTGCGAGCTGAAACCCGACGGCTCCTATTCGACGAGCATTGGCCGCTCGGCTTGTCGAAGTTGCCCTTTTTTCGGTTGTCCGCATACGAAGCGTCGCTGAATCACTGCGTCGCTTTCAGTCCGCTCTCCCCGGTCCACGACGTTTACGCCGATCTTGAGCGACCAAGCGTTGGGCGGCGACCATTCCTCCAGCATCTCTTTTCCAGCGAACTCCATCGCCGAATGCCAGTCTCTGTGCGACAACATCAACTCGGCACGGCCGCTCACTGCAGCCGCAATTGTTGCCGCTGTTCTAAATTTTTAATACAGTTCTCGAGCTACATACATTGTCTCCGTTGTAGCTATTTACATATGTATGTACGTGTAGAGAAGTGAGGTCCCAGTAGCGCATGCGGGGGGGGGGGGGGGGGGGGGGTCGGAGAGATGGGCACCATGCCCCCTCTTGTCGTGGCCGGCAAAGAGTGACAGGCGAGTCCTTGAAACGATTCCTGTGAGTCTGCGATGTATCAAAAATAAAGCTGGGAAATAAAGTGACTGTCACTCACATATACCGTAGGTGTCTATAGAAGCGTTTGCAAAACTATATGACGTAAATCGTCCAATAGTGCCCCTCCAATAGTTCCCCCGGGCAAGGGGAGGTTGAAATAATCGTGCATCCGAGGCACTACTGGAGGATTTACGATAGCTGCTTGAGCGGCCGTTAGGGCGACGGCAGCTGCGCATCGGTCGAAATGGATCCTCAAAACATCTGCTACTTGAATAAGTTTTCACAGCCGCAGGTGGTGCGCACCCTGCCCGGTTGGAGATTCTCCGCTGGTCAGTTCTGCCTCTGCCTCTGTCTCTGCCCACCTTTGGTGTTGTAAAGTTGTTCTCTTTCGCTTTCAGCGGCTAGCACGAGCCTGAGCTACGAGCTGACGCCACTCGAAGACTTCACGACGGTCGCGGCGGAAGTGGCGACGTCGACTCCAGCTGCAGCCGCATGTCTGGGCCGGCAGAGCGGCCCATTCGTGAGTGTCCTCTTCAAGGCCAAGGTGGGCCATCGCCTGGCCAGCGGCCGCGTGCTGCCAGTCTGTCCGGAGGTTCTCTGGGCGCTGCGCGGCGACCGCACGGCGCTGGACTGCGCCATCGACTGCTTCGGCGACCGCCTCTGCACTGGCTTCGCCTTCCTGCACAAGACGAAGGCGTGCGTGTTTTACGAAGGCGTCATTAATGAGGAGGCTGACATGCAAGTGGATCCCGACGCGGAGTTGTACTGGAAGGCGTGATCTTGAGCGGTTCAATGGAGTGTCGATGAGTGGGAAGATGTGTGGGCAAAAAGGCGCGTGAAGGCGATTTTCAAGGGAAAAAGGCGCTGTGCACACACGTTGGTGCACTCTAACACACTCTCACACAGTCTCACATGCACATACGTGTACATACATACACATACGCGACCATACATACACCCAGACATGGAAACATGTGCCTTTTAGACGATGGTTCATTTAGGGAGGGGGCGTGATTATAGGGGGGGCTTATTAACTCAAAGTAGTCTTGGGAGGGTGTATTATTATAGGGGGGGGGGCTAATTAGGGGGGGGGCTAATAATAGGGTTTACGGTACATGTGGCAAGGTGTAGCGACGAATTGGACCTGTATTTGTGGTTTGTGTTGTACATGCCTGTGGTAGCGTTCGTTCTAGAATAGAAGCGGCAGTTGGAAGCGTACGTACAGGTCGATGCATAAAGGTGGTAGCGCTCCTCCCTTCCTCCTCCTCCTCCCTTCCTCCCCTCCTCCTCCTCTCCTCCTTCCTCCCTCCCTTCCTCCCTCCTCCCTTCCTTTCTCCTCCCTCCCTCCCTCCCTCCTCCCTCCTCCTCCTTCTCCCTCCTCCTCCTCCTTCCTTCCTTCCTTCCTTCCTTCCTTCCTCCTCCTCCTCCTCCTCCTCCTCCTTCCTCCTTCCTCCTTTCTTTCTCCTCCTCCTCCTCCTCCTCTTTCTTTCCTCCACCTCCTTCCTCCTTCCTCCTTCCTCCTTCCTCCTTCCTCCTCCTCCTCCTTCCTCCTTCCTCCTTCCTCCTTCCTTCCTTCCTCCTTCCTCCTTCCTCCTTCCTCCTTCCTCCCCCCCCCCCCCCCCCCCTTCCTCCTTTCCTCTCTCTCTCTCTCCTCCTTCCTCCTTCCTCCTTCCTCCTTCCTCCTTCCTCCTTCCTCCTTCCTCCTTCCTCCTCCTCCTCCTCTTTCTTCCTCCTCCTCCTTCCTCCTCCTCCTCCTCCTCCTCCTCCTCCTCCTCCTCCTCCTCCTTCCTCCTCCCTCCTCCCCCTCCTCCTCCTCCTCCTCCTCCTTCCTCCTCCTCCTCCTCCTCCTCCTCCTCCTCCTCCTCCTCCTCCTCCTCCTCCTCCCGCTATTTTGCATACTTAACTCTTCTCATATTGGCAGATTGACACGAGGCATTATTGAAAATTTTTTAACCAAACATGAGTTTCGCAATTTGATGATTTGAAGCACCTCCTCCTACTATGTACTACTACTACTACTACTACTACTACTACTACTACTACTACTACTACTACTACTACTACTACTACTACTACTACTACTACTACTACTACTACTACTACTACTACTACTACTACTACTACTACTACTACTACTTGCTCCGTCTAACCGTAGCGTACAATATCTCTTTTCGGATTTTTGCTTCGGTTGAAGTGGCTCATGGGTTCTTTTTTGAAGGACAGCATGCGGCCGATCTCAAGCACTCTGTTGACGTCGGCGTGGATCGGTTTGGTGACGTAATTGTGCACCTTCTGAGACTCCAGCTTCGGCCCATCAACGACGTCAAGCGACCGCCTTAGTCGTTGGTGTTGGGCTGCTTTGAAGTCTCCGTCAAAGTGTCGAGGAATAGCGTTTAGAAAATTCCATCTAAATCGGTCGCTTTGGAACAGGGTAAACCATGGGAATTCACCCTGCAGTGTAGTGGTGATCTTTTAGCTATCACAATCGACACTAAATTTCAGTTATACGCAAGCAAAGGTGGTGGGGGTAATTTTCATAGGTAAGGGGGAACTTATATGTAAAATGCACTCCCAGTGAAGGGGCAATTTCATATAAAATTTCCACGTAGCGGTGATATTTCACGTGGAAATTGCCTCACTGGAGGGGTATGTGTTTCATGGGGGGGATTTTTTAGCACAGCGGCCAATTTCAACAAATCTTACAATATTTCTTAATTGCTCGAGCGTGGCCTTGTTGCGCTGTTGTTTACGTACACGTTTGCGAGCCGCGCAGCGCAGCCGATTTCGGTGCGGCGACCCAGTGTTTTCTGTTCCACAACGAGTTGCTACAGTAGTCGTCAGGACGCCGCTTTACGCTTTGTTGATTTCACACGTCGGCGTTGCTGGCGTGAGTGCAATTTGCAGGCCACTCGCGTCAGCGAGCTCCTCGGCTATTCTCGGCTGAATCGGTGCACAGGCACGCGTCAATCCGCACGACGGTGCCTTGTCGTCATCGAGGCAGCGATGCAGCGAGGAAATCCCATCTCGTAGCTGCAGCGGCGCGTTTCCAGGAGACCGCAAGCAACAGCTCAGCAAGCCGGAACATCTCTCCCCAGTGCTGCGCGCTCAGTCTGAGTCCAACGTGTTTTCGTCCAGGCTGGAAACTGGTTGAGAAGGCACATGTAGGTACCAATGGCGGATCCAGGGGGGGGGGCTGGAAATTGACCCATTTTCCGCGCGCGCGCACGCACGCACGCACGCACGCACGCACGCACGCACGCACGCACGCACGCACGCACGCACGCACGCACGCACGCACGTACGCCCGCGCGCACGCCCGCACGCACGCACGCACGCACGCCCGCCCGCACGCACGCACGCACGCACGCACGCACCACGCACGCACGCACGCACGCACGCACGCACGCACGCACGCACGCACGCACGCACCACGTACGCACGCACGCACGCACGCACGCACGCACGCACGCACGCTCGCTCGCACGCACGCACGCACGCACGCACGCACGCACTCACGCACGCACGCACGCACCACGCACGCACGCACGCACGCACCACGCACGCACCACGCACGCACGCACGCACGCACGCACGCACGCACGCACGCACGCACGCACGCACGCACGCACGCACGCACGCACGCACGCACGCACCACGCACGCACGCACTCACGCACGCACGAACGCACGCCCGCCCGCACGCACGCACGCACGCACGCACGCACGCACGCACGCACGAACGCACGCACGCACGCACGCACGCACGCAAGCACGCACGCACGCACGCACGCGTGCTTAGTTCTCTCTGTTGCTGCAACGCTGTAGAATGTCAACTAGTGCAGCTGTATTTCCTTCTAGTACCCTTCCGGCTGTGTGGGCTACGAATTCAGCGCCGACGGACAGTGTCAGATGAAGAGCAGCACCGGGCCCGTCGACGACGTCACAAACGGCTACGCTTTCACTACGGGTAGACAAACTTGCCGAGCTATATATGCTAGTAGCATACTAAAAGTACCGATAATTTGTTGTATCTTGACATTGACCTTACAGCGACACAGTCGCTCGATAGTTGGGACAACAGCGACGTATTCGACACAATGATCGCAACGGCCATGCCGAGCATCGACGCCGTCCACCTTCCAGAGCGAAGCGCAACCGAACTCCTGCTTCACTGCAAAATTCTATGCGAAGCACGCTACGAGGTGCGTCTGCCCGTGCGCGCGTGCGCGCGCGCGTGCGTGCGTGCGTGCGCGCGTGCGTGCGTGCGCGCGTGCGTGCGTGCGTGCGTGCGTGCGTGCGTGCGTGCGTGCGTGCGTGCGTGCGTGCGTGCGTGCGTGCGTGCGTGCGTGCGTGCGTGCGTGCGTGCGTGCGTGCGTGCGCGCGTGCGTGCGTGCGTGCGTGCGTGCGTGCGTGCGTGCGTGCGTGTTAGTCAGGTCGTGCGCGCCTGTACCTACCTCACGTGCAGGAGGGCTGTCGCGCCGTCGACGTCGACCACGCGACCGGTCACTGCGAGCTGAAACGGGGCGGCACCTATTTCACGTCCCTTGGCCGTTCGGCTTGTCTAAGTATGTGTATGTGACAATTGCTCTGCTCGTACTCCGTTAAATTAGACGTAAAGTCGTTAAAAGCGCACCCGCCCCCACCCGCACAAACTCCAAACCTTCTACATCCCCCCTCTGCCTGAAAACACCCCCTCCCCTCGAATTTAGTGTCTCCCTTTACAAGACCTCGTTCCCTACAAACCCAAAAAACTAAGCGCTCGACGCGATTTACGCTGAGTGAAGCTGCGCAATCATGACACTATATTGTATATTGTACCGTAAACACTATAATTAGCCCCCGGGAGACTAATTTTTCGATTCGATTTATTTTAACGATGACAAACTAATTGTTTCGTTTGAGCTCTAGGAGAGTGTATAGGGGGAAGGGGCTAATTATAGGAAACGGGTCTTTGTGGAAGGATCGATGTGTGGGCAGCTTTGTGGGCGGAAAGGCGTGTGGAGGCGTGTTAAGGAAAAAAGACGCTGCACACATACGCGACCATACATATGTACCGTACACCCCCAGACATGCAAAATTTTGTCTTTCAGACAATGGTCCATTTAGGGAGGGGGTGTAATTATAGGGGGGGGGAGGGGTTATCAACTCCAAGTGGTCTTGGGAAGGTGCATACCGTAAACCCTCTAATTAGCCCCCCCCCTATAATTAGCCCCCCCCCCTATACAATGTAATTATACACCCTCCTAAGACCACTTTGAGTTAATAAGCCCCCCCCTATAATTACGCCCCCTCCCTAAATGGACTATCGTCTGAAAGGCAATATTTTCCATGTCTGGGTGTATGTATAGTCGCGTATGTGTATGTATGTACATGTATGTGCATGTAAGACTGTGTGAGAGTGTGTTAGAGTGTACCAACGTGTGTGCGCAGCGTCTTTTTCCCTTAAAAATCGCCTCCACGCGCCTTTTTTTCACCAAAGCTCCACACACATCGACACTTCCAGTTTATAAGCCCCCCCCCTATAATTAGCCCCTCCCCCATAATTATACACCCTCCTATAGCTCGAAAGAAAAAATTAGCCCCCGGGGGGCTAATTATAGGGTTTACGGTAATTATAGGGTGGGGGCTAATTATAAGGGAGGGCTAAACATAGGGCTTATGGGCACCTACCATAGCATTTAGTCACGTATCCAGTGGTGACGAAGTTTGCGCCGACCTTGAGCGACCAAGCGTTGGGCGGCGATCGGTCGGCGGGCATGTCATTCGCAGTGGCCTCCATGGACGAGTGCCGGCGTGCCTGCGACGGCTTCTACCGGGCACGGCCGCTCACTGCAGTCGCAAATGCGTAGCGCAATGAAAAATAATGGTACCGTGTGCATGTGGTACCCTTGTGGTGCGGGCGGCATGCACCTTTCTCAAAGCGTAACTTGGCTCTGTGTGGTGTGTGTGTGTGTGTGTGTGTGTGTGTGTGTGTGTGTGTGTGTGTGTGTGTGTGTGTGTGTGTGTGTGTGGGTGTGTGTGTGCGTGTGTGTGTGTGCGTGTGTGTGTGTGTGTGTGTGCGCGCGCGTTGAATTTGAAATTCAATTGGAATCATGGCCGTGATCACTTCCGCATAGAAAACATTTCAACTTTGATATCGTTTAACTCTCGTACAGATCAAGCGAGTGTTCAACCTTCAATGCATTTTTTTCAATGCCATCTGAATCGATGCATCTGAATCGATGTTCGCAGATCTGTGTAGAAGCGACGGGTTTCGCCAACTCCTCAATCGTCTGCAAAGTGCACTGCCCGCTAGATAGAGCCAGTTCGGACTGGTATCTTCTGCATTGGATGAGCCAGCAGAGACAGTCTCTTCAAAGTGTTTTAGTGTCACTGACCCAAACAGTATTCACAAAGTCGACTTTTGTTTCAGAAAATTCAACTTCAAAACGACGAATCGGTCCTTTTTTACTGTCGGTCTAATAAAAATTGAAACAGTATATACGGCTACTTCAGACTGAATCTTAGACTACACATTTTGACAAAAAATTTGTTGGCAAAAATGGTGCAACTACAGGGTGAGCCACGGAAAATGGACGCTCTTTGTTTTGAAACCACGATTGCTACACTGTTTCGATCGAGGTAAAACTTGGAATAGATGTTGAAAACACCTAGGTAAATTAGATGTGTGCCAAGCAAAATTGCATTTGGTCAAGAAAACTTAAAGATTCACAGTCTCATAGTGTGCAGCCTGATCGTAAAGGGAAATTACCGTTTTTTTTTTAATTGAACCTGTAAAAGTAAAAATTTGTTTGAGCAGAACAATGGCTGCTCAAACTCAGTCTTATGACCGACTGCTTGGAAGGTGATTTGCGCACCAAAATTTGTAGATCCGTCGTGGCGCCTTGCAAAAGTGCGAATTGGCCGGTGGCGGTCACTTCGAAAATCAGTGAGCTGTTTGGGGTAAAATAAAGATTGATTTTGTAAGCGAAATGCAATTTCGCTAGGCATACATCTAAATTTTGATATGTTCAACATATTCCAAGTTTTAGCGCGATCGAAATACTGTAGCAATTGTGGTGGCAAAACAAAAAGCGTCCATTTGTGGCCCACAGAAAACTTACTCGCCTAATTTAGAAACTGCTAAACCGATTTGCAGGATACGGTAGTTCGTAACAAATTAGAGTTGAGGTGTTTCTATAGGATTTCAAAATTTCGTCTAAATCGGTCCGCTCAGAGCCTAGCTGAGTTGCACCATAACAGAACGTTTGACAGACGGGTGCCGGACCATGCGCAATACATACAGTCGGTACCATACGGTCCATACCTGTAACTGGGGAGTTGAGGGTTTACTCTCCCCCACTATTTTTTCACCCCCCCACCCCCGACCCTCCCTTCACCATATTGATATTTTTGCGTCCGTTACAGTTTTGACCATAAAATTGGACCATTTCGGTGTTCGCGTCCACTCGGCCTGACCCGGCTACCAGTTACGGCAATAGAAGCGTTGTCGCTACTTGCTGCTTGAGCGGCCGTTAGGCTGATGGGAGCTGCGCATCAGTCGACATGGACTCCCAAAACATCTGCTACACGAATCCCCCTTCAAAGGCGCAGATCGTGCGCACCCTGCCCGGTTGGAGCTTCTCGGCTGGTCAATTCTCTCTTTCTGCCTCTGTCTCTGCCCCGTTGTGTGTTGTGGAGTTGTTCTCTTTCGCTTTCAGTAGCTAGCACGAGCCTGAGCTACGAGCTGACGCCACTCAAAGACTTCACCACAGTCGCGGCGGAAGCGGCGACGTCGACTCCAGCTGCAGCCGCCTGTCTGGGTCGGCAGAGCGGCCCATTGGCGAGTGTCCTCTTCGAGGCCAAGGCTGGCCATCGCCTGCCCAGCGGCCGTGTGCTGCCAGTCTGTCCGGAGGTCCTCTGGGCGCTGCGCGGCGACCGCACGGCCCTGGACTGCGCCAACGACTGCTTCGGCGACCGCCTCTGCACTGGCTTCGCCTTCCTGCACAAGACGAAGGCGTGCGAGTTTTACGAGGGCACATCAATGCGGCAGCAGACGCGCAAGCGGATCCCGACGTGGAGTTGTACTGGAAGGCCAGTGGCGTAGCCAAGGGAGGGGGTAGGGTGGCTACACCCCTCCCCGAGATTGTGTGAAGCCCAAAAATGCAACAGGGGCCACCCTGTTGCAAAAATGCCTGGGCGAAAGAAGAGAGAGAGAGAAAGCATTTTAGCTCGCTTGTAAGGTTAAAAATGCCTCGAAAGTAGCCCAAAATAGGTTCAAAATGCTCGAAAGTACCCCAAAATCTCAAAATTTTCGCCTGCGGCGCAACAGGTGGGAACCATATTAAAAAGTTGGAAATCTGTAACCCCTCCCGAAACCAAATCCTGGCTACGCAACTGTGGAAGGCGTGATCTGAGCTGATCGACTGAGTTATTGGGTGTCGATTTAGTCGCGTTTAAAACGGTAAGGTAACGTTGAATCGCAACATTGTGGGGTGGTTGTTGGTTGGCGCGAACTTGTTGCTGTCGCAGTCGTTCTAGAATAGAAGGAGCAGTTGAAAAAAGAACGTGAATAGGCCAATACAATCAAAAACGGCACTGGCAGCCGAATCTTCCGGTCAATAGCCATTTTATAATTGATTTTAATCTCGAATTCCTAGGATCCTTACGATCCTTAGGAAATCCTTACGATTCCTAGGATCCTCGCGTTAGGATCATAGGGGTGTCTCCGCACCGGGTAAACTGCAAACGGAAGGGAAACCTAAGTTCATTGTACCATTGTACAATTGTTGAGAGAAGCATACCATAATATTTTACATACGTTGACCCTCGATGCTCAACTGGTAAATACTAAAACAACGCGTCACACGCCACATTTACAACAGTTTGATTTTATGTAAACTTTCAATGAATTAAGTTACATTTCCATTTTTATCTCAATTTCCATGTGGTTGTACAGGGTGTACAGGGTCGATGTTGTTGTCCATGTGACGAGACCTTACCAAATATTCAACAAAATCAGTTCATATTTCAACGCTTCAACACGCTCACAGTGCACCTCACACACCGACGCAGCCTCGACTTTCAAATGCGACTAGCACTACAGCAAACGCTGCTAACCAAGTTTTACACAGCGGGCAAGCGACGCGACCCCAACATCATACGGGTAGCCTTAGCGTGAGATTCTTTCGAACGAGGCAGATCTACATATTGCAACCAGCGTTCAAAAGTAAATTTCGAAGTGACGCGCAAACTGTTCGCGGTGGAACAATAGCTTGCCAGTCGCGGAATCGGAATTCACAAAGTTTGTGGAGAAATACGGGTAGCGCACGTGCGTGCAGGCACGCACGCACGCACGCGCGCAGGCACGCAGGCACGTGAATTGACGGGAGGATGTGGAAATGCGCTGGGTGGAGTAGCGTCGGGCGGAGGACTAAGGACGGACGGCGGTGACAACCGCCGGGGTGCTGCCTGGTAGACGAGAAAAGCCGCGAGCCGCGAGCCGCGGGGTGCCGCGAGCGTGCGTGTGCGAGCGCGCACGCGCGAGTTTACGTGGCTGCGCGCGTGCACGCGTGCGTGCCTGTCTGCAGCTGTGCACGTGCGTGCACGTGCGTGCACGTCTGTGCGCTCGGGTGCCCGTGCGCGTGCGCGTGCGTACCTAAGCTTAAGCCTAAACAGGAATTGTAAAAAGAAATGTGGCGTGTGACGCGTTGTTTTAGCAGTTGAGCATCGAGGGTCAACGCATTTAAAATATTATGGTGTGCTTCTTTCCGTACAATGGTACAATTGTACAATGGTACAATGAACTTAGGTTTCCCAAACGGAAGGAGGAAGAAGGGTAGTCCGGAAGGAGGCGTAACTCTGCATAATTATTTGGGTGCGTTGCACCTTGCGTTCTTTTCCTTGTCGCTTTTTAAAAGATATACTTCAATTTCGACTTTGCGCAGTATGCAGTATACAATGCAGTATGCACCACGATTCGTGCATGGATAGTAGTATTAAGGAAAAATTTGCAGGTGGCTGCAAAAAAAGGTGAACATGTGACGCTATTTTGTCAAAGTCCAGTTTGAAAAAGAGGGGTATTAATCAAGGCACGCCTCAAGCCACTTACGCTTTGCAGCTGATCAACTTCAATTTGAACAACCCGTGTATAAAAACTGAACCAAACGCAGCAACACGTCACATATTTGGCATTTTTTGTGTTCGCCGTGCATACGATGGTGCAGTGGCAATTATTAGGACCTACACACACTGCATTCACATATGCCGCATGACAGAATGCCACTTGGTTGTGAGACAGACAGGAAGGACCCCATAATCTTGCACATGGAACACGATGCACGCACAGGCACACGTGCACATGCACGCACACGCGCGCACGCACAGGCAGTGCACGCGCGCACGCACAGGCACACGTGCAAATGCACGCACACGCGCGCACGCACAGGCACACGTGCACATGCACGCACACGCGCGCACGCACGCACAGGCAGTGCACGCGCCCACGCATGCACGCACATGGACACGCGCACGCGCACATGCACGTACACGCGCACGAGCCCATGCACGTGCACGGACGGACAGATAAAAGTGCGCTAATAGCGTTTTGAGCTCCCCCACCTCCCCACTTCCCCGAAACCTAAGCCTAAGCCTAAGCAAACGCCTAAGCCAAAGCAAAAGCAAAAGCCTAAGCCTAAGCCTAAGCCTAAAACTAAGGCTAAAGGTTGGGGAGGTGGGGAGGTGGTGAGCTCAAAACGCAGTGTGCCTAAAAGTGGCGGTTGCCTTCGGTCACCCGATAACCCCCCCTCCCGGTTTAGAGATATGCGAGACGGAGAGACAAGAGAGAAAAATGTCGCACCGAAATAACCAAGGCCCCGTGCATATGGTGCATATGGTGCATATGGGATGATTTCTCCCTGCTCCCGTCAACACTGTTGTGCTCTCCGCGTTCAAAATTGAAATCTCGCAGTGTTGCTGATCTTCTGCTCATTTGGTGGTAATTTCCGCGCGAAAATGTCCGTTCTCCAGCAGAAGTCGCGCCAGGAGACGGCTGCGCAGAAGGCGATCACACTGCACGGCTCCGCGCAGCTCGTGCGCGAGTTCTTCTTCTACGGCATCAACAGCATCCTCTACCAACGCGGACTCTACCCCGCCGACCAGTTCAAACGGGACAAGAAGTGCGTGCGTGCGTGCGTGCGTGCGTGCCGGATGTGTGTGTGTGCTTGCGTGCGTGCCCGATGTGTGCGTGCGTGCGTGCGTGCCCGATGTGTGTGTGCAATGTGTGTGCGTGCGTGCGTGCGTGCCCGATGTGTGCGTGCGATGTGTGTGCGTGCGTGCGTGCGTGCCCGATGTGTGTGTGCGTGCGTGCGTGCGTGCCCGATGTGTGCGTGCGTGCGTGCCCGATGTGTACGTGCCCGAGGTGTGTGTGCGATGTGTGTGCGTGCGTGCGTGCCCAATGTGTGCGCGCGTGCCCGATGTGTGCTGCGCGCGTGCCCGATGTGTGCGTGCGTGCGTGCCCGATGTGTGCGTGCGTGCGTGCCCGATGTGTGCTGCGCGCGTGCCCGATGTGTGCGTGCGTGTGTGCCGGGGTGCTTGTTGAACGCGCCCCCTAATGCCAGGTACGGAATGAGTCTACTGGTGAGCACGGACGAGAAATTGGCCAAGTTCATGACGCCGCTGCTCGAGAACGTCGAGCAGCTGCTCAGGACCAAGCAGCTCAAGAGGCTCGTCGTCGTCGTCTCCAGCGTGCGCACAAAGGTCGCCTCCACATGCATACCTTCTCTGTTGTTCAAAAGAGTCATCTACCCACAACTTTTTGCTAGCGCCCCCCCCCACCCCGCTGCAGGGTCGTTGCCAGTCTCGGACCATACATGTAGCTGGGGGGGCTACCCACCTCAGTCGGAAGTTTGCCCCCCCCCCCAGCTCTCCCCCCAGAATTTTTCTAAAGTTTTTCGACCTGTCTACAATTAGAAAACGTAGTGTATTTTTCGTTGTTTTCAGTGGTTTTTCACCATAAAAAAAGCTAAATAATTGACCTACTTTTGACCAAAAAGTGCCAATTTAGACCTTCTTTGGGTACATTTTTCCCTTCAGAGACCCCCCTCCCCATTCATAATGGTGTGCACACAGCCCCCCCCCCCCCACAATGGTATCCGACCCTCCCCTCCCCCCACTTCAAAAACCCGGTTACATGTATGCCTCGGACCACAGGTTTCACAGTGCTGGCCCCACCCCCAACCATAGGTGGGCTCAGGGCGGGGGGGGGGGGGGTCTAGGGTGGGTTCACCCCCCTGGCTATACCTGTCCTGCTTTTTTTGCGGGAGAGAGGCCCCCCTGGCCATGGCCATCCCAGTTAACTTGCGGGAAACCCTCTCTCAATATTGAAAAAAATGGGTAAAGATGCGTGTTTTTTGTTTCATTTTCAGTGTTTTGTGACCCAAAAACGCTTAAAAAGTGCTATTCAGGCGTTGTTTTGGCACATTTTGGAGCAAAAAGCACCGATTTACGCGCTATTTTGGTGCGAAACCTTCTACTTCGACCACCCCATCCAAAATTTGCGATCCCTCATGATGTGCTGTTGCCCCTCCCAGATTCCAATCCTGGATGCGCCCCTGCAGAGAGCCTCTCTCTCTAGAAGTGCGAGCGCAAGATCCGCCAGGAGATGCAGGACGTTCTGCGCCAGATCACCGCCTCGGTCACCTTCCTGCCGCTCCTCGACGAGGACTGCGCCTTCGACGTGCTCGTCTACACCCATAAGCGGGACGAGCCTCTCGCGCTAGGTGCGCACCTGTCCGTCTGTTTTGTTTTGGTTTGTGTGTGTGTGTGTGTGCGTGTGTGTGTGCGGGGGGGGCACTTCTATGACCACGGGGGCCTCACTCTGGTCACAATCGACCGCTGCTAGTGAGAGATGAGACCCAGTCAGCCATAGGTGGGCTCAGGGGGGGGGGGGGGTTCAGTCCCCCTGGCCAAGGCAATCCCACTTTTTGCGGGAGCGACCCTGGCCATCGCCAATATCGAAAAAAATTGGCTAAAAATGCGTGTTTTTGCTTCCGTTTCAGTGTTGTGTGACCCAAAAACGCTTAAAAAGTGCTATGTTTTGATACATTTTCGACCAAAAAGCACCGATTTACACGCTATTTTCGTGCGAAATCTTCCACTTCCACCACTCCTCCTCCAAAATGTTCGATCCCGGCGGGATGGCGGGAGAACCCCCCCCCCCTGGCTTTTTGACCCAATGTACACCTATGCAGTCAGCCCGACCCTGGGGGGGGGGGCTCCCAAGTCTGTCTGTCATCTGTTGACGTGGCAGTACCCCCTGGAAACCTTACAATTAGAAAAGGTGCCGTTTTTTCGTCCTTTTAAGTGTTTGTACCCTAAAAGGGCTGAATAACGCTAGTTATACCCTAAGAATAAGTTATACCCTTACCCTAGTTATACCCTTGTGGCCAGTTTCCAAAGAAATGCTTGCACCCCCCATCCCCCGCCCCCAAAAAAGTTAAAAATGTAAAGTTTTAAAATTTCCTATAGGTTTGTGCGAAAACTTCATCACCCAATCGACAAATGGCAAAGCGTTGCCTCCTTTCTAGAGCACGTGAAGCATTTTTGCGTGTCGCTGTTACTGTGATAGTAAAGCGACCAGAGCAAATGTGTGACTTCTCAGCCCAAGACATTTTTTTATTTCAACTTCTGCTGGTGCGTGTGGGTCCTTTCCCCTCTTCTGGGCCCTGTGTCTGACAATTTTAAATCTGGATTTTTCTCCCACCATCTTCGATATGCGCTTGCATGTCCGCGGTGCGTGCGTGCGTGTGTGCTCGCTGCGTCCAGAGGGTCGCATGGGTCTGTCTGCGCGTTCCATAGGTTTTGAGGCAACGTTAGGAAGCCGTCAATGGCCCACATAGCATGAAGCCTTCCCGTCTAGAGCCGCCTAATTTGCCAAAGACATTCGGAAGAACGCCATCTGTAGTAGTCTAGGGCAGCGAGATCCATTGAGAGGCAAGTCCTCGATCTAGTGGCTCCATCGAGAGTCGAACCCGCAAGAGGCCGATTCTCTACCACTAGGCCATACGCTCTCCCGCGTTCCAGAGGGCTGGGAGGCCTCTGGATCTTGCCGGATCGCGCCCGACCGCGTGCAGGAGGTTCAGCTGCGGGGCTTCAGCACCTCGGTGCACTCCGTCGAGGCCAAGGTCTCCTACAAGGCCGACATCGACTGACAAGTGACAACCGTAACGCCTGACCCCCATGTGTCCATTAACGTAAACAAAACCTGACTTCGGCGCAACAAAGTCGTGCGAATGGTTTGGAGTCTGCGGACGTGTTGTTGTTGCTGACAGACGAACAATGGAACGCAATCCAGTGGACGGCATGGATCCTCAGACATGCATGGCCATGTGGCGTCTTAGCATAACCGGGAATTGGACCTGGCGGGGCGGGTTCGAGCACTTTCTAGGGGTGGTGGGTGGGGTGAAAATCTGGAGGGGGGTGTGGGTAGGGTCAAACCCAGCACCTGGGGGAGGGAGGGGAACCCCCCCCCCCCCTTCCCAAACCCCACCCCAGTTACAGGTACGCGCCTTAGACAGGCATACGTCAACGCGTTTTTGCATTTGGGGCGGAGGTCAATCGATATTCGTGATCAGAGAGACTCCACCGCGATTGTTTGTTTGTTTGTGTGTGGGCCGCTTCTATGATCGCGGGGGCCTCTCTCTCGTCACAATCGACCGCTGCTAGTGAAGATGAGACCCAGTCAGCCCGATCCTGGGGGGCTGGCTCTCGTAGAACTCTCGCGACTCCACCGCGATCGTAGAAACGGCCCGCATCAACAATAACAACAACAACGCAGATCAATGCAGTGATGCGAGCGTGTAACTCGACTCGATATCGATGACGTTTACGTACATCAACTGCCGCTCGCTTGCCGTGCTGACTTATTTGGTTGCAGCTTGCCTACTTGTAGTTCTAATGCAAGAACGTCAGCGCATCGATTTTCTCAATCAATATCAGGAGGTTCGATGTTGTCGAGCGCACGTGCACGTTCTCTTGGTGTCCCATAGCTCAATGCCCCTTGCTGGAGGGGGGAGGGGGTTGTGGTTTGCACAAAGTCCACGCACGCTCTATTGCGCCAGTCACCAACGAAACCGGTTCAATCAGTCGTGCAATGCGGTCTCTGCATTGGGCGCCTGCTTATGCGCCAGGTAGAGAAAGCCGATACTGGAGAGGGCCGACACCAAAAAGATGACATCGAACCAGCGGTGGTAGAAGTTGAACTGGAGCTCTCCCAGCACTTGCGTGATGATGATTCTGAACCGGTTCGCGGTTTTCGGCAATGGTGTCGTTGTTGTTGCCAACACCATGCATGTTAACGATACTATTCGGAGCGGAATTGGCAATTAAGGGGAGTGGCAATCTTTTTTCCTTCAAACACTGCGCTGTGAACTAATGCAATTGGAAAGCAATAGAACTTTGCGATAGAAGCGGAAAGGAAGGGTCGGATTTCCCATGGGGGGGAGGCGGTCATGCAAGGGGTACATTTTGGTCAAGGTACCCTGAGCTGAGATTAAAAGTGTCCGCTGTTTACAGCACAATTTGACGTTGAACCTAACAAAACAGAAAAAACACTTACCTGTATGCCTCAGGCATATTCATACGCATGAGTAGGACGCACGAGACAAAATACATTCCCTAAAATTACGCAGTAATTAATTTGTAGTTTAGATATATACTACAGTTCTCCTTTCGACGAAAATACCATAATTTGGGCGAGCACCAAGATAATAATGTTGGAAGACTTGCTGTTGGAAATCGCATAGAAGAACTAAACAAAATGGGAATAGATTAATTAATTAAGATTACAAGTTGAACACAATTACTGTTGTCGAACAAACGCACCTTTGTCAGCGTTATGAGCAGGCCCCTAATTGAGGTGATGACGATGACACCAACTAGAATAAAGGAGATGTGCTGTGACCAAAAGGGCACCTAAATAACAGTAATATCTGAGTGTGCCACTGCGCTGTGCATGCGTGCGTGCTGGTTTGTGTGATACCTGAAGCCGGGTCTTGGTGGGTGGGGGGGGGGGGGTAAATGACCCTTTGAGAGGGGGGACTTTAAAGCAAAAAGTGGGGATGGGGAGGGGTAAATCGGCCCAGGCACGTCGGTCAACACGGGAACGACTCTTATTTCGACAATGACATGTGGCAAGCCAGCCACACACAAAATTTCAGCTCAATCCATCCAGCACAACTGTCTGTGCTGCATTGCACACAGAAACAAACAAAGATTTCTACTACTGTAGAAAAAGATCACACTGTATCTTGTGGTTACTGTAATTGATTGGAAAATGAATGTCAGATTCGTGATCAGCAGCATTGTCAATTTTGTGTAAGTTGTGATTACGGTATCGCATTGGAAAACAGATGTGATATTCATGATCAGCATGGACGATTAGATGTGTCACAAGCAGATTTGACACTGAATTCCCAATTCGATAAATCACGTATGCACAATTTGCATAACTCGCGGATTACGGTAGCTATGGCAAATCTGGCAATTTTTCAGCTATCACAGTCAACAGTTTTTTTATGTGAGAGGGTTGATTCCAGGACCTGACGGTGAACTTTTCCAAGAAACACACACACACTGGATCGCCACACACACACACACACACACACACGCGCACGCACGCACGCACACACACACAATATTTTAAACTCCATCCACAAAAGCACAATACTCAGTATAGAGCGCACTTCTTCTCCAATAGGGTCATTGCTGCTTGGAATGCCTTGTCCGAAGGAATGGTCAACTACAAAACTATCATTACATTTAAACATAAACTTCTAAATGAAAACTTATCCCAATTCCTAAATGGTTAGGTTAAAAAATCACCTTTTAGGTGTCACCCAGCCATGTCTCGCACGTGATAAACAACGGAAATGGTTGGCGGGCGTTGCCTTTAAGTCAATCCTTTCTATTCGCTGCATGTGGACATTTGTACTTCGTTTGCCATGACACATTTGTATCCATGGTTCGCCTCACTTGAGGTGTTACACTTTGTGCCTGCCTTGTATTGTCGTACACCATGCTTTGACGAATAAAAAAACAAACAAACAACACACACACACACATACACACACAGAGACAAGCTGCTTTACTATTATAGATAAGGGACCTTCACTCTGTCTAAAACGATAAAAGTGAGTAAATGTTGGTGTTTTTCAGTGCTTTTCAGTGTTTTATGGCCATGAAACAGCTAAATAGGACGGTTTAGTCCGAATTATTAGTTTAGTCCAAAGGGTATACCCATTTTGATCAAGTACCAGTATAGTATAAGTCAAAGAATGGCCAGCTGCCCTCTATTTTTGCTCCAGACACCCCCCCCCCCTCCCCAAAAGTGCCATTTATCCCCCCTGCCAGATCCGGTACTTACTGGTATGGATGGAATGGCTACTCCGACGGTCGCGTTCTCAAGTATTTTGACAGCGTCAACACGGATTTTTGTGTGGCTCGACGTTACGGGAAGGGGTGGAGGTGGGGGTGGACTTCAGTTCGAGGGGTGGTTAGACATTGCTGATAACGGCCCATGTCAGTGCCCGCGTACAGCATAGCTTCAATCTGTTGTTACACCTAGGAAATTGTGGTTGTACTCTGAAAAGCAAAGAGTGCATTTGTGAGCAGCAGATCTTCCGAAAGAGAGAAGCGGGAGAAAATGAAGTGTTTGTGGCTCTGTTCTTGGGGTGAGTTCACCCTAGTCGAAAGTACGCGCGAACGCGCGCGCACGCATGTACGTAAGCACGCACGCGTGCTCAAAAGCACGCACGCGTGGCTTTGCAGTCGTTTTCATGGGCTTCTGCTGCAGCAGCGTGACTGCAGTGACTGCGTTCAAGCCTCGCCCTCAACCAACGCCCCCCGAAGACCGTGTAGCTGTCGTCCTCTGCCTTGGGTGCATCGGAGCAGCGGGTGTCTTCATTGGTCTCGCTAGCACTTCACTTCTTCTCGAATTCTTTGGGGATGACTGCAGCAGCGACCTCGGGGTTTGTCCATAACGGTTTTTGATTTTCCTTTATTGCTACGCGATGTCCCACCCACGCTTCTGCACAGTTTTTAAGAGCAACACCCTGTGCGTTGCATTGGCTCTGGGCTTGTGTATGTTGGTACAGTAACTCTAAACTTCTCGATAGCGAACGCAGCTTCGATTCTAACGGATGGACGGAATGCAACAGCACAGTATCATACGCACTGTGAATGCGCAACATGCAATAAATGGTTATGATTTCACAATACATAAATGGATGCCCATGTCAGAGGTGCCTCGTAACGTTGGGCGGTGCAACACTGATTGGATTGGGCTTGTCAGTGCAGTTCGTCTGTCAGCCTGTGTGCCTTGTCCTCGACGACAAGAAAAAGCCACAGCCAAAGGAAAATAGCAAAGAACTAGCGCTCAAGCTCTTCAATTACGGAAAATCGTTGCCGATCCTCTGA
This sequence comes from Paralinhomoeus sp. GSCO2_6, assembly GCA_030248085.1. Taxonomy (NCBI): domain Eukaryota; kingdom Metazoa; phylum Nematoda; class Chromadorea; order Monhysterida; family Linhomoeidae; genus Paralinhomoeus; species Paralinhomoeus sp. GSCO2_6. Next base: position 25,243 of record JASAMY010002920.1, read on the forward strand.
ACACCGATTGGAGAAACAAGCACGGTCTATGTAGCAGCTTATGCTACTACCGCACTTCTAGAAAGCTATCTAGGAAGTTGTGCACGTTTCGGTGAGCTTTCTTGGCGCGAAGCGCATGGACGAGCCTTACTGAGGGAAAAATACACTGCACACATAAAAGGCGGTACACACACTCTAACACACTCACACAGTCTCACATTGTACATGTGCATGCACCGTGCGCAGACATAAGTAGTACTAGCCGCTACAGCTCAGGATTCCTGCTGCAGAGTGCTCAGAGGTGATTCAATATCAATATCATCATGTCCTCACAAGTGACTCATCATCATTACCATGTGTCATAAAATCATGATGAGAATGCTCATTTATAAAGCAACAATGACAAATCTGTAAAGTGCTGCACCATAATTACAAAAATAGCCCCAAGGGCTAATTATTTTATTCGAGCCATAGGAGGGTGTATAATTAATAAAGGGGGGCTAATATCTGGAAGTGTCAATGTGCCGGGAGCTTTATTGGCGCAAAGCGCGTGGAGGCGCTTTTTAAAGGAAAAACACGCTGTGCACATACGTCGGTACACTCTAACACACTCTCACACAGTCTCACATATACATGTACATGCACACATACACGACCATACAGGGCGTGTCAAACCTATATGCCCCCCTTGGGAAATACTGGTTAGAGCCCCAAATCCAACAACAACAACAACAACAACAACAGCGTGTAAGTGCGTGCTGCCGGTTCATACATGCCTCTGGGTGCGTTCGCGCCCTACGTGCGTGCGTGCAATGGCCAGCGCAGACGCACGTCGAACTCGAAGCCCATCCAGTGGACGGCGATGTCGATGGCCTTGCTGACCGGGTCGACCTTGCCGACGCGATCGAAGACGATGTTTACAGTCGAGATGAAAATCTTCCACATACAGTACACCGAGAAGAAATGCCCCACCACGTCGAAATACCGGCCTTGCCAGGTCAACGAATAGTCGAGACGGTCCTAACAATTGTACGCGTGGATACTTTCGTTGTCTTTCGCCTTCTCATCTTCAAATATTGTGGAGGAGTTGGCGTGCGCGTGTGGTAGAGTAGCGGTAGCACACTGGACCGGTATTCCAGAGACTTGATTTCAATTCCCATCGCGCCATGCGCCAATTTTTCCTCAACTTTTCAATATGGGGGCGGATATAGGGGGACCCCCACAACCAAACCAAATTCATTTCGGGTAAGCCTTGCCACGTCCTCGGTCTAGTGGGTCCCCATCAAGAATCGAACCCAGGACCGTGCGCGCAAGAGGACGATTCTCTACCACTAGACCATGCGATGCCAATGCCCTGAAGCATTATGGTGTCCGCCCTGTATTGGAGGGGAAGCTTGTGCAATTCTATTCAACAGTGGGACGAACTTTGTTGCCAAAATTGTTGTGGTGTTTTGTGGGCATCACTGAAAAACTGACAATAGCAGCACAGTCCACAAACCTTCATGTTGCGCAGCTCTACCAGTTCCAGGAACAGATGCCGACTCAGCTCCTCCAGTCCGGCGATTTCGGTCTCGAGATTCGAAATTTGACTGCGCAGCGAGTGACCGGTGACGCGGGTCGATACCCTTTGCCAGAGAGAGCCCAACCAGTTCGATTGCCCATCGGACACTGAATTTGCGTCTGAGGGAATAAGGGGATTGCATGAATTCGGGTGCAACGTAACCCCCCCCCCCCACTGAGCAGGGTCTGACTGCTTTCTGCGGGATTCCTCTCCATTCGATGTTGGTGCTGGCAGAATGGCAGTCAGCAAATATTATAATTTAAAACTGTGGGCAATAGATGCTCATGGGCATGGGAAGGGAGCTGAGCTGCGTGAGAACCCCCAGAGGGAATTGCAGCGGTGGTTTGAGGGGGTAACAGATTTTGAGCTGGAAGAGGCGGTCAGGAGGAAAAATCCGGGAGCAAAAAGTGGGGGGCAGCCGACGATTTGTTGATTTATACTGGTACTTTTTGGTAAAAAATAGGCCCTAAATAGTGTTATTCAGCTGTTTTATGGTCATATAACACTGAAATGCACTGAACAACACCATTTACTCACTTTTACAGTTTTAGGCATGGCGAAAATCCTTTGGGAAAATTCTGGGGGGGGGGGGTGGGTGTTGGAAAAATAGTGGGGGCCCCCAAAAGCCCCCACCAGTTACAGGTATGCTCGCACCGTGTTCACTCCTGAGTCTCTCCTCCTCCCTGCTTCGTCTCTGCGCCAGCAGGAGACGTTTCTTCTTGAGCACCACCAACTCCATGGTCTGGCCCAACTTGCGTTCCATCAGGGTCAGGCTTTGCTCGGACACGGGCCGCATAAACACGCGCATGTAGGTGTAGGGGGCGTTCACCGCGCCGAAGCCCGACAACAAAGCCATCACGGTCACGCCGATCACGCCGATACGACTGATCACCTGCTCGATCGACAGCAGCCCTAAAGAGAGAAAATGCGGTGTGTGTGTGTGTGTGTGTGTGTGTGCGCGTGTGTGCGCGCGCGCGTGCGATGTATACCAGAGTAAGATAAATTACCATGTTTTGCGTTGAAGATCGGGAAGGGCTCCCCAATCTTCCAAAAGAGATAGATAAACACAACCCATACGCCACAGGAGAGTGGAAAAATCGCCGACCTCGAAACTAGAATTTATAAATACTTTTTTCAACTATGAAAAAAAAATCGAAAATATCCGCACCAAATCTGAGATTTCCGATCAGCTGATGCGCCGAGTAGAAGGGCACGACGACAATTAGCAAAAATAAAATGGCGTATAAGGTCAATTTCCAGTGCAAGAGTCGCGACCTACAGTACACAAAAATATTCATTATTTTTTTTATGTATTAAAATGTCACATTTTCGCATCTCAACCAACCACTCACTCACTCTAGGTGAAGCACGCCGACGATTTCAAAAATCACCAGCTCAAACAGGGCGCAAGACAGCGAAAACATAGCGGCGAATAGGTACTGAATTACCGTCTGTTGCAATTGGTAATCTCTGAAGAGCTGCGTTAGAAAAAAGAACCAACCGCCGGCGAAAAACAAGAGCTGAAACTCAACAAAAAACATTGGAAAAAAAATAGACAAAAATGTGCGGAAGAAAGAACACCTGCGAAACAACCATGATGGCAGCGTCGACAAAGGAAAACATTTTGCAAGATTTTGCCTTTTGAAATTGTACTCATACAGTAATTGGAACGCGTAAACACGCGCACAGCGTAAAGAGCAGGAACGCAATATTCGAATGAGGTAATTACATAACTTCCGGCGCGAGCTAAGAAAGAATTTAAGAAAATTCTGGGCGCGTATGCACAGTCTTAGCAAGTAGTCCTAGTAAGTTACTAGTGCTATTGCTATTTACTAAGTCTACGAATGGCATTTGCTATTTGGGTGGATGCTTAGACATAGTGCGTCGCTGTCTATTTCTAGCACTTGCTAATAGTTCAAAGTCGGCGCGCCAAGTTGGAAAACCAAATCAAGAAAATTTAAAGTCGCAGATTTCGGGGAAAAGCAAGCAAAAAATAACTTTTTTTTGGAAAGAAGTGAGAGCGAATTTGGCTGAGGTCAGTTTGAAGTTTATGAGTAGGCCTTTTGTGGTAAAATTGTTGTGTAACAGGCTAAATTGTGTTTCACAGGATTTTTGACTGTTTCAGCAGGCGCGCGCCAGCTTCAGCAAGGCGGAGACGAACTTGCTCAAAATGAATCGGTCGTCTTAACGCCGTGCCGACCGACCGCAAGGCTCATTAATTCCGGAATGGGCAAGGTCTTCTCAAAGAGGCAGGTGGGCGAAGTGGTTAGTAAAAGATATTGGGTAGGCGCACGTGCCCTTGTGGTGGGCGGGGGGTATTTTCTCCTGTCGGACCCAGCCGATCCCAATTCAGACAGGGATGATCCCCCCTCCCCGATGGCCTGGGTGCACCCGAAATTTTTTCGGGAACCCCCCTCCAGTTTCAGTGGCGTAGCCAGAGGACGTACCTGTAACCCCCCCCCCCACCAGAATTTCCCAAAGGATTTTCACTCTGTCTAAAACGATAAAAAGCGAGTAAATGTTGGTGTATTTTAGTGCTTTTCAGTGTTATATGCCCATAAAACAGCTAAATAACACTGTTTAGACCCTATCTATACCCATTTTTGACCAAAAAGTACCAGTGTAACTAAAAAAACGATCACCTACCCCCCACTTTTTGTCCACACCCCCCCTCCCCAGAATGCGGCCATTTACTCCCCCCCCCACTCTTCCAGATCCGGTTACAGGTAGCCGGAGGGCGGGGGGGCGCTTTCCCCTCCCAAAATTTTCTGAGACGATTTTTGCATCGTTCATGACCCCAAGGCCATATTTTGCCTGGGATAAATAAAGTTTTCGCAAATTCCCCCTAATGAATTATTTTTGAAGCCCCCCCACCCCAACATGTGCCTGAATTGTCTGTTTAAAAATTGTGGCGTCTCCTCATCTGCTGCAGGACGCTCAAGCTCGAGGCGGGCACTGCTGGCGATGGCGGCGCCAATGAGTCGTTCCCAGCACCGACTTCAGCAGGGTGGTGTTGGAGCAGCTGGCGACAATGAACTACTCGCTGAGCGGCTGGGTACCTCCACTGCAACAGTGCCACCTTCGACTCCAAGACAACTGATTACCCAGCTCGATTCCATACGGCTGTTTACTGTCTTCTAGCTAGGCCTTAGGCCAATTTCTACTTTGTTGGGCGCGATATTTGCTCTGTATTTGTTTACAGTGTGTCTGTATTGTGTCCATAGCTCAACTTCGTAGTTTGAGTGAGAACAATGAAGAGGGGGCGACAACTGGACTTTTCGCATATCAGCAAACGCAATTTTGTAATTTAATATTGTACTTAAAACGCAAACTGCTATGAAAATGTGCGTTTTGCGCTATCTAGTTTTCCAAATAGACAGCGCCGGACCAGTCTACGTGCCAACTGTAGAATTCTAGCATTATCTAGGCCGGTAGATAGCACTTGCTACGTCTGTGCATCTCGATTTCTAAGCACTTGCTACTAGAAGTAGTAAATAGTGTCTAGATAATGCTAGAAAGCGACTGTGCATACGCGCCGGGCTAAATAAAGGGGAAAAATACACTGTGCACATGCTCGTCTGCACACTCTAACACACTCAGACACACTCTCACGTGCACATGCATTTACATAAAGGGTGTTATTTTTTTAATTATCACATTTCTTTTTTGAATAACTTTTGTTTCCTTTGTCGGATTGTTTTGAAATTTGGAACACTTATACTCAAGACTTTAGCATTTTGTCTGAAGAAAGAATCGTCGAATTCGGTTAGGATTCCGAGAGTTATGGCGCTCCGCATCAAATGTCTCGTTTTTTGGCAGATCTTACGAACGAATCGGTCGCATTGTAACTGATCAGTACTGTATGCAAAATTTCAAACGCAAAACTTTGCTTTTGCTTTGCGCGGGCTCGTCTAATATCGTCGGCGTACAGAATTCTCTAGCGCTGCTCGACTGAAACGTCCCCTCTCCATCCGCCCTCCCACCACTCCATACCCACCCAACGGCCCTCTTCTGGGCCACCTCAACAGGGTTCAAGCCTTACTCTGCGCCTCCACGTGGTGATGCCTGGGCAACGTCTCTTTTATGAGGCGACAAAGTGGAGGGGCACTGCTAGCATGATTTTCAAACATCAGCCCAACACAGCACCAACACCAGCCCAGCAATGGTGTTTTTGTTCTCAAAAAGAGACATCTGATTTGGAGCGCCATAACTCTCGGAATTCTCAACCGAATTCGACGATTCTTTTTTCAGACAAAATCCTAAAGTCTTGGGTATATGTGTTCCAAATTTTGTTACAATCCGACAAAGGAAACAAAAGTTATTCAAGAAAGAAATGTGATAATTAAAAAAAAAACACCCTTTACATGCATGCACATACGTGCCGGTGGTACATACAGCGAGACACTGAAAAAGTTGCCTTTCAGATGATGGTCCATCTAGGGAGAGGTGCATAATTATAGAGAGGTTAATAACATCGTTAGCTACTATTATACTGAAGAGGTTGTGTCCTGCGGCGTCGTGCAGCTGTGGGTGCTCAACTAATATTATGCGAACTGAACCATATTTGTACTAACTGAATTCTTTAACTCTGACTCTAACTCTCTGACTGCATCACTAGTAATCACAGTGTATATATGCTCCTGTGCGTATGTTCGGAATGCAGCTCTCTTCAATACCTTCTCCTTCCTTCTTCGCCCTACAGGCTCCGTTGTTTCCATGCAATGATGCGTCATTATCATTACCGAACGCGTCATGCCGACGCAATACTGCGTGGTGACTGGTGAGTCTTGCTGCGCGTGTCTGTCCAGCACGCAAGTCGACGGGTTTTCTCTCTCCTGCGCTCAGTTTGCGATTGGGGGGGGGGGGGGCTGACTCACAGCAGCCCATGTACGACAAACAAGTTTGGCAGTCATGCATGCCTCTAGTGTCTTATCAATGCTGCCCCTCCGTCCATCCTGCGCTTGCCAATCGACTTGCGCAATGACGCCGCAACCGATAACGCCGCTCGTTTTCTACACGCGGTCCGACCGCCACCTCATCAGTTGTCATCAGCAGGCTGAGCTGCCAAAACTGTGCAAGAAGAAAAAGAAAAAGGCGAACCGATGGAGAACAAGGATGACGTCATCCCAGAGACGCGGGTGACCTACTCGCGACTGGAGAAGCTGCTGCAAGAAGCGCTGGAGACGAGGGCCAAGATCAAGACTAGCACCAGCAAACGGGTCGGAGACCTGCAGGGCATGCTAGCCAGGTGATTTGGTACTCATGAGCTAATCACTGAAGATCAGGTGCTACTGGAATAATAATTCGACGCATCTTAAAAGGGTAAATCTGCTGCAACTTTTAGCTGTGCTGTGCTACGTACACATACGTAGCCGATTGTTTGTTTTGCGGCTCACCGTGTGCAAAAGATTTCGTATCGAAGAGCATTGAAAGTCAATTGAAGTAAGGGCCATGATATGCTAGCGCACCAGAGGGGAACACAGTTGTTACCGTATGCGTCCACATCTCCCAAGCTGAAACCACAGTTGCGTATATAACAAGGACGCTTATTGTACGGTAAGTATAAGTCACGATTGGAACTAGTCAGTACAAGGTGACTTTTGTATATGTATGTACTTGCATAGCTGTATAGGTGGTTACTGTATGTTACGCATTCTCAACAAATTAAAAATTGTTCTGAAAATGCTTACCGTATATCCTCCAACAGTGTAGTTTCAACAATCTTCGCTTACATGGTGGGGCACTATTGGAGGATTCGCGCAAAATTACATTCAAAAGCTGAAATTGTATTTGTATTTGAACCATTTAGGAGTTCTTACCTTTTTTGACCGCAGTTTGAAATCCGTAAGCAAACAAGAACACGCAAACCGGCGCAAATGCAAACCGTTTAGAATCGTCAAGGTGTCGATCGAGTGGTCGGTGGAGTCACCAGAGCTGCCCTCCACCGTAATACTCAAGACACCGAGCCGGCAGAATGCACAGGAAATGGAAAAGGCGTTCGAAAACGTGAAAGAAGTACGTGTGTACGAAGCGATTCGTCCTACATAAACACTTCAATTTTTGCCCCTGAGAGCAAACCATTTTTTCTGGACACATTGGGGATAATTATATAGGGGAGGGGCTAGTAGTGGGAGCTTGCAAATCATTCCGAGGGTCGATTTGAGCGAAGCTTTTGATTAGCAGCACCGATTTTGAGACTTTCTTTGTGTAGGCTTTCAAACTAGGTACAAGTAAATCAGGGTGCTACGGCAATGGGTAGCGTTGTAACTCTGGCAGCCCAAAAGCTAACACAAACGCAAAGGTCTTGGAATGCGTAGCAGAGCGTTCCAATATGACCAATAAGTTCCAATACCACCAATAAAGACGACCAATAAGCTTTTTGCACAGCACGTTGTTTTTTTCCTAATTATTTTTAATTTATTATTTTCTTTTAATTTTTTTAATTTAGCTGGGCGAGGATTTCAAAAAGCTCCGTGAGCAAGTGAGAAATGACGATGCAGCCGAGCAAACGAATGCATATGTATGATTTTTAATTTCACTATATCAAAACAATTCCAGCAGTTCAGCTTCTTTCCCCAGTTACAGGTCCACAATCAGGAGTGCGCATTTTACGCATTCGCAAAAGGCAGAGAGGCGAAACTGATGATACCGAAGGTGTACTTTGCGGAGCCAGTCGATCCCGCCAACAAAGAAACCGGTGTGATAGTTATGGAAGACTTGTCGGATCGAGGCTTCGTGAAGCACTTTTACGACTTCGCAGGACTGCCGCTGCTTAAAGACGTGCGTGCGTGCGTGCGTGCGTGCGTGCGTGCGTGCGTGCGTGAGTGCGTGCCCGCGTGCCTGCTTGCGTGCGTGGGTGCGTGCGTGCGTGCGTGCCCGCGTGCGTGCGTGCGTGCGTGCGTGCGTGCTCGCGTGCGTGCGTGCGTGCGTGCGTGCGTGCGTGCGTGCGTGCGTGCGTGCGTGCGTGCGTGCGTGCGTGCGTGCGTGCGTGCGTGCGTGCGTGCGTGCGTGCGTGCGTGCGTGCGTGCGTGCGTGCGTGCGTGCGTGCGTGCGTGCGTGCGTGCGTGCGTGCGTGCGTGCGTGCGTGCCCGCGTGCCTGCGTGCGTGCCTGCGTGCGTTCCAGTGTGTGCTTGACATGCAAATTCGATGCTCTATTAGCTGGCCGCCGCCGTGGCGCGGCTGCAGGCGGTGTCGCTCAAGGACCGCTCCTGGCAGAACAGTCCGGAGTTGAAGAGGACGTTCTCCGAACTGCTACTGAGCGCCGAGCGAGACAACGTCACACCCGAAGTCATGGAGCAGAGCAAGCAGCTGATGCTGCGCCTGATGCGCCAGCTGCCCCAGTACTACACGGAAGCGATCATCGACAAGTTCGAGAGGTCCTCCAAGAGCAGCTTGAAGGAGGCGTTCGACGAGTACGCCGCACTGCACGACGTAAGTTCGGCCATCACCGCTGGGAACGCTGCAACTGTCGGTCGAGCAACGGATGTTGTCGGTCGCAACTGCAATCTTACGATCGCGCCATTGAGTTGCGGCAGTCGCAAACTTTTATGCAAACGGCTCACTGACGCGTGGGAGCGTGCGCTGTGCGCTTCTCTGTGCTGCACACGTACGGTACGTTGAACTCTTCAACCCAGTTACAGGTGCAGAACTGTTCACCACGCACACAAAGTTTTACAATGTCCAGATGGACATTCCAAGAAATTCCAGGCACACAAGCAACTGGGCATGCCGAACGTCTTGTGCCACGGCGATCTGCACATGAGCAACCTGTTCTTGAAGAAGGACGACAACGGCGACGAACGAATGGCCGCCATCTTTGATTGGCAGGTCGGGAGAGCTTTTGTTACGCCCAAAGTGTTACGCCCTCGGCGAGTGCGTCCTTTGCATTCCGCCCGTTCACGCGCGTCCTTCGTTCAAGCCGCAACTCAGAAGCAAATGTCCCGTTACGCCCGTTTGGATGTTACGCCCGTTTGGATGTTACTCCCGTTTAGATATGCTGCTCCGGGTCGCCAGCGAGTGATCTGGGATCCTTCCTTACCGTCTCTACAAGCGGACCCAACCGCAGAGAGCACACAATGGAGGTGCTGCGGCACTACTACGACACCCTGAAGGAGGAAATGGGAGAGGAGCCGGTGCCTTTCACCTTGGACCAAGTCGTCGAAAGCTACAAGTTCGGTTCGGCCCAATACTTGGGCATGCTTGGTCACGCCAAGCATACTCTCTCCGGGAACATCCCAACTGATAAAGCACGATATCCCCTCCCTTCCTCATGCGCTACACTACACACCGTAAATCCTCCAATAGTGCCCTCCTCCAGTACATACATGGTGCCCCCGGGTAAGGAGACGTTGAAGGAGTATAGTGCTCCGGGGCATTATTGGAGGATTGTGCTATTGAATGATTGGAGGATTCTTGATGGTTCCACTAGATCGAGGACTTCCCTCTCCACGGATTTCCTCGTGTGTCGCTGCCCGAGATCACAGATGGCGTTCTTCTAAATGTCTTTGGCTAATTACGCGGCTCTAGACGGGAAGGCGTTATGGAGAATGAATGGTATGCTACTACATGTGCGGGAGCCATTGACGGCCTCCTAACGTTGCCCCTAACCCAACAACAAAAACAACAACGGCAGTAGGGGTTGTTGCAGGGCCGCATTCAAGGTGGGCGCGTTGATAAGGGCTCCAGGTGCGCCAGTCGTCGTCCAGTCTGACGCGCCCTTCGAGAAGGCGGCGGACAAGGCCAACGCCAAGGAGAACCTCCTCGAGAACGCCGCCTCCATGTGGCAGGAGCTGATCGAGCTCGACGACGAGGACAAGCTGCCCTGGAAGAACTAGACGGAGAAGAAAAATCCAGTACCGTAAATCCTCCAATAGAACCCCCCCCACTCCAATATTGTCCCTGGGTAAGGCAAGTTTAAAAGCATAGACCCCTGTTGCCCCACTATGTTGCCCCGGGTAGGAAGAGGTGGAAAGAACCGTGCTTGGAGGCACTAATGAAGGATTTACGGTATCCGTATATTCCCATGTTCAAGTGTCCAAGAAGCCAGCTGTCCAAGTAAACCGATATACAGGAGGGAGAGACAGTGTATTCCCAATTGTGATGCGATGCGGAAATATAGGTATGCGTATGCGTGTCTATTCGTTCCTTCGGTATCAAAACGGTATCAATCATTCGTTCCTACGGAATCAAATCAAACGTCCTACCTATCAAACACATAACGTCTGGAGCCAATAGAAATTGCACGTGCACCACGTGGAAACCGACGCAGCACGCACGCACGCACGCACGCACGCACGCACGCACGCACGCACGCACGCACGCACGCACGCACGCACGCACGCACGCACGCACGCACGCACGCACGCACGCACGCACGCACGCACGCACGCACGCGCGCACGCACACACGCACGCACGCACGCACACACGCACGCACGCACACACGCACGCACGCACAAATGCCCGAGGTTTTTAGCCAGCTGTACAACCAGTTAACTTTACAAACAAAACGTTTTCAGACTTTTTGTGACGTCGCTAGGCGGCAGCTAGTACAGTGTAGGGTCTTCCCCTTTCTTTCCGTAGGCACCGAATTACCACGCAATTTGTGTGTCACCATTACTGTACCTCTGTATCATTCTTTTGCAATATGACGTGAGGCTTGCGTCTTCCAGAGCATGTTACGAAATACATGACAAGGCCTGCGCTCAGTTTGCGCTTGTGGTTGACTCATTATCAGTCCCCCCCCCACCATACAAATGTGCAGACCCATTATCAGGCACACCTTCTATGGTAAAATGTACGTGAAGTTGCTCTACACATGCATGCTAGGTATTTCTGCCAGTGCCTCCATCCATTCCCTGCTTGCCAATCCGCTTATTCAACGCGCTGCCGCCGATAAGAAGCGCGCGCCGCGCCTTCTACGGGCACTTCATCACTTGCTCTCGACTGCCAAAACTATACAACCAACTTGTCTTTTCTCTGCGAACTGTGCGATTTACCAAGTCGCAAAAGTCAAAAGAAAAGGCGAGAACCAATGGAGAACAAGGATGACGTCATCCCAGAGACGCGGGTGTCGTACTCGCGACTGGAGAAGCTGCTGCAAGAAGCGCTGGAGACGAGGGCCAAGATCAAGACTGGCACCAGCAAACGGGTCGGAGACCTACAGGGCATGCTGGCCAGGTGGTGACTAGGTGCTTGTGAGCTACATAATTACTGAAGACCAAGTAACTCGAAGAAAACACAACGCATTTTACAAAAGCCTTCAAAAAGTCTTAAAGTCGTAAAGTCTTAGTCTTAAAAAAGGTAAACCTGCAACTGTTAGCAGTGCTACGGTCGTGTACCGGATTGCTTGTATTAGACTCAACCGCGTACAAAACATTTCGCATAGAAAAGCACTAATCATTAGTGGAACATATGGAACCTACTTGTAGGTAATCTGACCTCGGTCTCGCTCATTCACAGTCACATACACAGACTGCTCGTTCTCGGAGGGTTGCTCAACTCAGCTGTTTCTGACTGCCTGACAGTGCGTAGCATTGAGCTACTTGGCGACCTTGCCCTGGCCGTACACAGTAATTGGCCATATTTAATTTTATAAGTGGGATACAGATCTGTAAGCGATGATTCGTTGTAATCAGACGTGAGTTGATGCCCCCTTCTTCCATGATTACACTACCGTGTGTTTGCTGCGCTGTATTGTGTTTTGTTGCACTGTGGGTGCCGCGTTACCGAAATAAATAAATAAATAAATAAAATAAATATATATACTAACACAATGGAGGGACACTATAGGTACTATTGGAAAATGAGACAATTTGCGGATCTGCGCCAAGATTACATTGCAAAAGCAGAAATTGCATTTAAACCTTTTAGGAGCGCTTACTGTATACCTTTGACGCAGTTTAAAATCCGCAAGCTAAAAGAAACACGTCTTAAACCGGCGGCGCATTTGCTGAACTATCTATATGTAAAATGCAAAGCGTTTAGAATCGTCAAGGTGTCGATCGAGTGGTCGGTAGAGTCGCCAGAGCTGCCCTCCAGCGTCATCCTCAAGACGCCCAGCCAAGAGAACGCAAAGGAAATGGAAAAGGCTTTCGAAGAAGCGAAAGAAGTACGAAGCGATTTATATCATAAGCACCTCAATTTCTTCCCTGGGGGCAAAACAGTTTGTTTGTTTGGGTAAATGAGTTTGATTGATTATTATTTATTTTTAGTTTTTGAGACCGAAGTCTCAGGCTAGAGGGGGTCGCGTGGGTCCTTGGTGACCTCTGCCTTCAACAAGACCGCTCGTCTCAATGAGACCTGCGATTAGGGTCACCGTTTTTTTGCGTTGGCCCAAGAGGGGTTACTTTTTTATTTATTTATAAATTTATTCATTTTTTTTATTTTTGACGACAACCACCGACACAGCACAATGGCCGTAAACTGGATCACAAGATCACAGGGCGGCGCCGTATAAATAACAATGGGCGTTCTTCTGCCGCGAGGCAAGGTGGGCCCCCACCTGGCACTGATTTTTGGCCGAAGCCACGGTACAGCCAGAAACCGGAGCTGTGGTTTAAACCCCTTGCCCAAGGGGGTAGCCGTGGCCTTGCCCAGCAAGGAATCGAACCCCCGACCTCACGGTCAGGAACCCAGCGCCTTACGGACTACGCCACAGCCCCAGGGGTTACTTTTTTTGCAATTTTGTTACGCTGAGGATTGAACTCCGCACCTTGCGGTTTTAGACCCAACGCCTTAGCCCAACTGCGCAAACAGCCGCAATTGGGGACAATTGCGGAGGGAGGGGGCTAGCAGTGGGGGCTACAAATTCCGGGGGTCGATTTGAGCGAAGCTTTGTCGCCTCACTGCTTTTTCTGTACCGCGAACACACACTGTATTATGCGCATTATTAGCCATAGTCCAACAACAACCCATAGCAACATTATTGTACCGCATGTACCTGCAAATACCAGCAGCTGTCAGCTATGGTAGGCTTTCGAACAGCTAAATAAGTCTTACGCTAATGGGTAGCTTTAGTGGTAAAGCTACATAATGGGTAGTGCCCAAAAGCTTACGCAAACGCAAAGGTCTTGGAATGCGCAGCGCTCGCCCATCGCCAATCGCCCTCTATAGGCATCCAATGGGTGTTTATGCAAAGCACGTGTCGCTACTTTTAGGTGGGCGAGGATTTTAAAAAGCTGCGTGAGCAAACGCGGGATGACAAGGCGGCCGAACAAATGAATGCAAATGTACGATTTTTTATTTCACCTTTTAACAAAACAATTTCAGTTTTTTTCCTATTCAGGTCCACAACCAGGAGTGCGCATTTTACGCATTCGCAAAAGGCAAAGAGGCAAAACTGATGATACCGAAGGTGTATTTTGTGGAGCGTGTCGATCCCATCAACAAAGAAACCGGTTTGATAGTTATGGAAGACTTGTCGGATCGAGGCTTTGTGAAGCACTTTTACGACTTTGCCGATCTACCGCTGCTCAAAGACGTGAGCTGCCACCAGTGCGTGCGTGCGTGCGTGCGTGCGTGCGTGCGTGCGTGCGTGCGTGCGTGCGTGCGTGCGTGCGTGCATGCGTGCCAGTGCGTGCGTGCCAATGCGTGCTCGACATGCAAATTCGATTCCCTATAGTTGGCGGCCGCCGTGGCGCGGCTGCAGGCGGAGTCGCTCAAGGACCGATCCTGGCAGAGCTGTCCGGAGTTAAAGAAGAGCTTTTCCGAGTTGCTGCTGAGTACCGTCAGCGACAACGTCACGCCGGAAGTGATCGAGCAGGGCAAGCAGATGATGCTGCGCCTCATGCGCCAGCTGCCCCAGTACTACACGGAAGCAATCTTCGACAAGTTTGAAAGGTCCTCCAAGAGTACCATGAAAGAAGCGCTCGACGAGTACTCCGCCCTGATCAACGTAAGTTTGGCCAGCGGAGCGCAGACATTGGGGAACACCGATTCGTGGTAGAGTGTGTTGTGGAATTCTCTGCAGTAATTCATAAATTGTAAATTCGGTACGTTGAACTCAGAAGTTTTGCATTAGGAGAAACTGGAGATTGTGGCAGTAAAACGCCATACATGCACTGTGGCCTGAGAAATGTATGCCAAGTGCGACTAATGTGCCATTTTCGTCGACTTTCCGACTCCGTGAACACTTGATCTCACAAACAAAGCTGCTTCAACCCTGTTACACGCGCACATAAAGTATTACGCTATCCAGTTCCATGAAAATTCCAGGCACACAAGGAACTGGGTATGCCGGACGTCTTGTGCCATGGCGACCTGCACATGAGCAACGTTTTCCTGAAGAAGGACGACAACGGTGATGAACGACTGGCCGCCATCTTTGATTGGCAGGTCTGCAGCTTTTGTTACGCCCAAAGTCTCACGTCCTTGCCGACGAGTGCGTCCAGTTGAACTCCGTCCGCTCACGTGCGTCCTTCGCCAAACCGCAACTCAGAAGCAAATATCGAAACGCTAGTCGAGTTACACCCTCTTAGATGTTACGCTCGTTGATGTTGCGCCCGTTTAGATATGCTGCTCTGGATCGCCAGCAAGTGACCTTGGATCCTTCCTTACCGTCTCTACGAGCGGGCCCAACCGCAGAGAGCACACAGTGGAGGTGCTGCAGCACTACTACGATACCCTGAAGGAGGAAATGGGCGAGGAGCCGGTTCCTTTCAACTTTGACCAAGTCGTCGAAATCAACAAGTTCGGTTTGGCCCAATGCTTTCGAGCAGCGCCAGAAAACAAACCTGCCAACCTGCCCCCCCCCCCTCCTTTCGACCTCCTCCTTTCTCTCCTCTGCTAGACTAAATTCGACAAAACCGTTGCCATTTCTATGGGCAGCGGGGGTTGCTGCAGGTCCGCGTTCAAGGTGGGCGCGCTGATGAGGGCTCCAGGTGCGCCACTCGCCGTCCAGTCGGACGCGCCCTTCGAGAAGGCGGTGGACAAGGCCAAGGCCAAGGCGAACCTCCTCGAGAACGCCGTCTCCATGTGGCAGGAGCTCATCGAGCTCGAGGACCAGGGCAAGCTGCCCTGGAAGAACTAGACGGAGAAGAAGAATCCACTGCCGTAAATATTCTAATAGAACCCCCTCCAATAGTCGCCCCCCCCCCCTTCAATAGTGCCCCCGGATAGGAAAATGTTGAAAGAACAGTTGCCTCAAAGGCACTATTGAAAGATTTACGGTATATTCCCAAGTTCAAGTGTCCAAGAAGCCAGCTGTCCAAGTGGACCCGATATACAGGAGAGACAGTGCCTACCCGATAGTGATATGCGATGCGTACAGGCGTATGCGTGTCTATTCGTTCCTACGACATCGAACGGGGGGCGCATAACGTTTGGAGCCAATAGAAATTGCAAGAGCACCACGCGGAAATCGACGCACGCACGCACGCACGCACGCACGCACGCACGCACGCACGCACGCACGCACGCACGCACGCACGCACGCACGAATACGCGTACAAATGCCCATTAGCCAGCTGTGACAAACTATTAACGTACAAACAAACGTTTTCAGACTTTTTGGGACACCGCTAGACGCTAGCTACAACTACATACAGGGTAGTAGAGGGTCCTCTTCTTTCTTCTAGGCACTGTATTACCATGCAATGGTGTGTCATCATAACTGTACCTATGTACTGTGTGTACAGTATGTATGTGTCATTGCGTCTTTGCGAGGCTTGCGTCTTCCAGAGCATGTTAGGAAATAAATACATGACAGAGCCTGCGCTCAGTTCGGGGTTGTGCGTTGACTCATCATCAGTCCCCCCCCCACCTTACAAAGGTGCAGACGCATCAGGCACACCTTCTCAGGTACAATGTACGCGAAGTTGCTAAACACGCACGATTCTATGGCGGCCGTGCCTCTCCTCCACTCCATCCATTCCTCGGTTGCCAATGGGCGTATGCAACGCTGTCGCTGATAAGAGGCGCGCGCCCCGCGTTTTCGACGGGCTGTCAAACCAGCACTTCATCAGTTGCTCTCGACTGCCACAACTATACAACCAACCGGTTTTTTCCTGCAAAAGTCGCAGAAGTCAAAGAAGAGGCGAGAACCGATGGAGAACAAGGATGACGTCATCCCTGAGACGCGGGTGACGTACTCGCGACTGGAGAAGCTGCTGCAAGAGGCGTTGGAGACAAAGGCCAAGATCAAGACTGGCACCAGTAAACGGGTCGGAGACCTACAGGGCATGCTGGCCAGGTGATAACAATGGAGCTATACATAACTTCAGGGTGTGGCATCCTTCTGTCGCACCTTTTGTCAGGCCATAACTCGGTTCTGGCTAATGTAATGGTTCTGTTCGGGTAATGTCAGCACAGGGCGACTTGCGCACCCAGAACTCTGTAATAGCTGTTCTAAAGCTGCTGTTCCAAAAGTTTCAAATTTGAACTTTTGAGGATTCTTTCCTTGGAAACCAACTTTTTTTATGAGGACGCAAACCGTTTAGGATCGTCAAGGTGTCGATCGAGTGGTCGGTGGAGTCGCTCGAGCTTCCCGGGAGCGTCATACTCAAGACGCCTAGCCAGCAGAACGCAAAGGAAAGGGAAAAGGCGTTCGAAGATGCCAAAGAAGTACGGTGCCGCATCCAAAGCCGTAATTCATCGGAATCCCTTTAATTTGCCCCTTCAGCTGACAAATTGTCAGTCGGTGCAGCGGATTTTTAGTCGCGTTCGAATCGCGAATCGCACTTTGCAATCGCAATTTGAATCGAATTTGATTGAACCGAGTTTGATTGAATTTGATTGAATCGATTTTGATTGAAATTTAAAGCAAATCGCAATTTTGTTTTCCAATACTTTATTACTACTTTTTGTCACACTTTCCGATTGCGTTTGTCACTTCCACATAGCTAAGTTAGCTGTTGTAGGCTTTCAAACTGAACAAAATCAGAGCCCTACGGAAACGGGTGTAACTAATGCACAATGCGCAGCCCAAAGGCGTTTCATCATATAGTTTCAATCACAAACTTTCATAGACAGTATCGAATAGGTCTTTATGCAATACGGTTTTGCTAATTTTAGCTGGGTGAGGAGTTCAAAAAACTCCGTGAGCAAATTCGCGATGAAGAGGCTACCGAAAAAAGGTATGCAAATGTAAGCATTTTTATTTCACCGTATCAACACTTTTTCGTCAGTTCAGTTTTTTCAATTTTAAGATTCACAATCAGGAGTGCGCATTTTACGCTTTCGCAAAAGGCAAAGAGGCAAAACTGATGCTACCGAAAGTTTACTTTGTGGAGAAAGTTGATTCAACCGACAAAGAAACCGGTTTGATCGTCATGGAAGACTTGTCAGATCGAGGCTTTGTGAAGCACTTTTACGACTTCGCAGAACTGCCGCTGCTCAAAGACGTGAGCCGCCACCAGTGCGCGCGTGCGTGCGTGCGTGCGTGCGTGCGTGCGTGCGTGCGTGCGTGCGTGCGTGCGTGCGTGTGTGCGTGCGTGCGTGCATGCGTGCGTGCGTTGTGCGTGCGTGCGTGCGTGCGTGCGTGCGTGCGTGCGTGCGTGCGTGCGTGCGTGCGTGCGTGCGTGCTTGCTTGCTTGCGGGCGTGCGTGCGTGCGTGCGTGCGTGCGTTCTTGCGTGCGTGAAAAATTCGACGCTCTCCAGCTGGCCGCCGCAGTGGCGCGTCTGCAGGCGGTGTCGCTCAAGGACCGCTCCTGGCAGAGCAGTCCGGAATTAAAGAAGACGGTTTACGAATTGCTATTTAGCACGGTCAACGATAAGATCACGCCGGAAGTTATGGAGCAGGGCAAGCAGTTGACGCTGAGGCTGATGCGCCAGCTGCCCCAGTACTACACGGAAGCGATCTTCGACAAGTTTGAGAGGTCCTCCAAGAGTAACGTGAAGGAGGCACTCGAAGAGTACATCGAGTTGACCAACGTAAGTTCCCCGCCATCGTCGTTCCGCACGCAGGCATTGAGAAGAACACTGAGACGTGGTAGAGGGTGCTGTGGGATTGATTCTCTCTAGTGTTCGCATGCATAAATTACGGTACTACGCTACGGTACACGTTGGACCCAAACATTTTGCATGTAGAGAAAGTGGAGATTGTGGCGGTAAGACGTCACCCATGCACCGGGACCTGAGAAATATTCCAAATGCGAACAAAATGCTTTTTTTCGATGACATTCCGTCTCCGTATGACCTCGCAAATCAAGCTCCTTCAACCCAGCTACAGGTAGCGATGTCAGTAAAAAAAAGTTAAAATTAAAAGTTTAAACCACAGGTAGAGCTGTGAACACGCACACCGTTCGGAATCTCTGCAGACATTCCAAAAAATTCCAGGCACACAAGCAACTGGGCATGCCGAACGTCTTGTGCCATGGCGATCTGCACATGAGCAACCTGTTCTTGAAGAAGGACGACAACGGTGCCGAACGACTGGCCGCCCTCTTCGATTGGCAGGTCGGTGGAGCTTTTGTTACGCCCAAAGTGTTGCGTCCTTGTCGTTGAGTGCATCTGTTGCATCCACGCAAACCATACCCTAACTCAGATGTAATTGTCGTAGGGCAGGTCGTAATGAGAGTCGATCAGATCAAGATGTTACGCCCGCTTAGATATGCCGCTCCGGATCGCCAGCAAGCGATCTGGGCTCGTTCATGATCATCTCTACGAGCGGGCCCAACCGCAGAGAGCAGACAATGGAGGTGCTGCAGCACTACTACGACACCCTCAAGGAGGAAATGGGAGAGGAGCCGGTGCCTTTCACCTTCGACCAAGTCGTCGAAAGCTACAAGTTCGGTTTGGCCAATGGTTGCGCGCAGCGCGCAAGCCGCAAACGATGCTGAGCGCAATGCATATACCTACCTACCTACCTGTTCTTTCCGGCAGTATTATTACCGTATTAGCACAATCAGGATGATACAGCCAAATTACATCCGCTCCCTTCCCTCCTGCGCTAGCCAAAATGCGGTCTTTTCTATGGGGAGAGCTGCTTGCAGGTCCGCGTTCAAGTTGGGCGCGCTCATGAGGGCTCCCGGGGTGCCGATCTCCGTGCAGTCGGACGCGCCCTTTGAGGAGGCGGTGGACAAGGCGAAGGCCAAGGCGAACCTCCTCGAGAACGCCGTCTCCATGTGGCAAGAGCTGATCGAGCTCGAGGACCAGGGCAAGCTGCCCTGGAAGAACTAGACGGAGAAGAGGCCTGCGGATTCCATCCAGTGTGTCCAAGAAGCCAGCCGTCCAAGTGAACCGATGTATTGAACAGACAGTGCATGCCCAATTGCAATACCGTAAGTCCTCCAATAGTGCCCCCAGGGTACTATGCTTTCAAGCTCACTCCGGTGGCACTATTGGAACTTTTTTGCGTTTTTTAGGTACAGTTTAAAGTGCCCGGAATGTCATTCATTCACGGCCGTACAGTGCGCTGCGCACACCACTTCTACACCACTACCGCTTGATTTGTGTCCTGTATAGCGCAAATCATATGGCACTTTTTGACCCGGGGCACTATTGGAGGATTCACGGTACCTAGGTTACAGGGCGGGGTCCTACAAAAAGTACATATACCCCTTGATTTTTTTGTCTACCTATGGCGTCCATTTAGATATTTATTTGACTCTATAGTCCTGTTCAATCTATGTATGTGTACGTCCTCTCCAAATTATATTAGAATCGCGCTTTAAAAGCGTAGGTATACTTTTTTGGGCCACCCTGTGTGCACTATGGTCAGTACCATCCGCACCGTACTGTTGTTGGTTGCACCGTTCGTTGCGATGCAGTGGATCCGTTGAGTGAGCAGTTTCTTTATCGTTTTGAACCTTACACGAACGAGTTTGAAGCTATCTAATGAATGCAACCCCGTGCACTATTGAAGGTTAACGGTAAGTGTTTATTCGCACTTAAAAGACGAACAAAACAGAGCCGGTGTAATCTGAGCTCTCAATCTATAGTCCCGCTAATTGTGCAGCTTTTTAGAACCGTTCGCGCTTGATTGATTCCGGCGATTGCAGCTGCATGGTCAGGTGAACGGTGCCGTATCCACTGACAACAGGCAGAGGATATTGATATTGACAGAGTTGAAGAGACGACAGTGTTTCAAAACAGATTTAATCTGTAGAAAGTGTGTTTTTTTTGCTTCCGCGGAAGCTGTACCTGTAACTGGGGAAGGGGGTGGGAGGGCCCGACTATTCGGGCCTCCCACAGACCCCTAACCTCACCCCCCCCCCCAGGGAATTTTCCCAAAGGGTTTTCTATTTAGAGCCAATTTTTGACCAAAAAGTACCAGTATAAGTCAAAGAATGCTCGGCTACGCCCACCTTTTGCTCCAGCTACCCCCCCCCCCCTCCAAGTGGCACTTACCCCCCCCCCCCACCCTCCTCAGTCTGCAGACCCGGTTACAGGTGCAGACGATGGCATCGTCGACGACCGGGGAGCCGTCACTCTTCCTGGCGGCAGGCAACAGTTCCTTCAGGCAGTCCATTGGCCACGCCTACCTCATGACCACGCCCATGGGCGTGGTGGCGGCCGTGGGCAACGCGCTCGTCCTCCTCACCGTATACAGGACGCCCACGCTGCGGTCCAGCACCTGGCTGCTCATCGCGCACCTGGAATGACTGACCGTGCCTGCCTGCAGCAACTCCCTAGAGACAGTACCATTCGTGGTAGCGTAAATCCTCCAATAGTGCAGCCGAGGGAGGCACTGTGCTTTCAACCCCATCTTACCAGGGTACTATTGGAGGATTTACGGTATCTACATGAGTCTCATGCCGGGACAAGGCACACGAACACAGTTACTGCATGTACAACGGAAGCGGAAGGTCCACTGAACGAGGCACCTGCACTACATGTACATACTACATAGATGAAATCTGTCAACACAGGCGTCTTCAGCACGTCGAGTGGTATTAGAATGGTCCCACATGTTGTTTTCGCGAGCCTTGTAAAGCCGCAGCAGAACTTAAGAGATTTGGAGCCCGTTCCTGTACGCAATCGAGCCTATCAACGCAAGGTAACAACTTTTTGCGGCTAAGTATGTACATGTAACAATACGCCCTCACTAATCCTTTGGTAAAGAAAGGCATGCCTCCAAGACCACCCTCCGCCCCCAACCCACGCTGGACGGGCACAGTCGGTCGGAGGCGTTGTTCGACATGCTCGTGGGCGTGACGGCGGTGCAGAGCGACGGCTTCGCCCTGCTGATGGGCGCCCTGAAGACGCGGCTGCTCGTCACGCGGCTCCAGTGTCTGCTCTTCTACGGACCCACCTACTTCTCGGTCGGCGCCGTCGTCAGCTTCACGCTCGTGCTCGCAGTCGACCGGTGATTTACCGATTTTACAGCAGCGTATGCACCTGAGCTCACATGTCATGGGCAGCGGATGGCGTAGTGGTACGGAATCGGCCTCTTGCGCACACGGTTCTATGTAGGATCGATTGATGGACCCACTGGATCGATGATTTCCCCTTCGATGGATTTTCTCGTGCTGTCGCTGTCCTAGATTACAGATGGCGTTCTTCCGAATGTCTTTGTCTAATCATGCGACTCTAGACAGGAAGGCGTCATGGAGATGGGCCATTGACGGCCTCCTAGCGTTGCCCCTAATCCAACAACAGCAACATCCCATGCCAGTCATGACGCGTGACGATGAGAATGCCGTAGTTTGGGCCGAACCCCTGCTGGATCTATATGATGCTTGTCAGACATATTGCGCAACGTGTAAGACATGTTCACCACGGTGATGCGTATACATGCAGCCTAACGTTGCTGTAATGACTGACATTGCGGCGCACTACAGGGCGCTGGCCGTGGGCGCGCCCATTCCCTACTCGCTGCTGCAGTCCAGCCGTCTCTACGTGGGCGGCCTGCTGGCGGCCGGCTGGCTGCACTTTCTCGGCTACTTTCTCGCCTACTTCTTGTACAACGACGACTATGACGTCATTCTGGCAGTGTGCACCGTGCCCAGCGCCGTCCACCCCGCGCTGCTGGAGCTCCAGAAGGCGGGCACGGTGCTCGTCAACCTGGCCGTGGCGCTGCTCTACCTCTACCAGCTGCTCAAGATGAAGGCCATGCTGAAGGCGGCCGGGAAGCGCGGAGAGGACCCCAAGCAGCTCATGACACAGCTGCAGGTTCGAGAGTTCACAATCAGTCGAATTTTGCTATTTTAATTGTTACATACACATTGTACACATGGTGGCTGAAGGTGCGCGTGAGTCGCTCCCTGTCGCTGGTCACACTCGTCTTCCTGTGGACGTCGTTCGCGCGCGGACTGGCGCTGGCGCTGCTCGGCTTCGCGCACGGCTTGGTCGTCGTCAACTCCGCGGCCAACGTCTTCATCTACGCCGCGATCGTCACCGACTTCAGGCGGGCACTGCTGCAGCTCCTCCGCTGCTGCGCGCCTCGGAGCGCCGCCTCTGAGCAAGCGACGACACGCGTCCTCGGAGTGAGGCGAGCGAGAGCTTGACGAAGCAAACCTACCTGTACCCCCTACCACACACACAACGCGAGCGAAGAAGAAAGAGTTGGGGGAAGAGCAACAGTATCGATGTCATTGTGCTGACACGGTTCGTTCGTGCGCGCATTCCGTCTGACGGATTCGTTCGACATTCCCCCTCCCAGAAAGTGCTCGAACCCTCCCTCCCCCCAGGTCGGTATGTATGGTCGGCACGCTGAACAACTAGCGCGTTTGTCATGCAGACTTCGATTCGAAACTGCAGCCTTCAGTAACTTCAGTACTCTGTGGATTTCTCTACTGCTCTCTACGGTCTCTTCGGTCATGGTCGCGCCGCTGACACCGCCAACAGGAGTTCCTCTTTTAACAGCTGATGCGCCAACAAAGGAATAGATGTTCAACGGGCACTACATCTGTGAACGCGGACCAGGGGAGCAATGAGAGGCTGCGACTGTAGCAAAGGCTCTTCAGGTCGCTAGTCGACGGAGAGGCGTGTCTGGACGCGTCTGGAGGCGCGAATGCTGCGCGTCCGCCTGCGCGTCTCCTCACGGATGAAGCGCTCCTCCTTGAGGTACAGCACGTGGCCGAAGCCCCACACGAGCGTCAGCAACGCGCAGAACGAGGCCAACACGTACCTGCAAAAGTGAACATTTCAGTGCATGTTGTAAAGCGCCATTGTGACGACACCCCTTCCTTGGCATTTTGACGTAGAGTGCAGAAAAAACGGCCCCACTCTGTACTACACTTTCCAAACGACCACGTAAAGAATGGGAACAGCGGCAAATTGACTACTCTTACCAGGCGGCGGGCTTGAACGTGCTGATCGTTTCGATGAAGACGGCGTGCATGATGAGGAGCGTGGCGCTCGCCAGCAGGTGGCCGCCCACCGTCATCACTCCATACAGTTTCCCGACATAAAATTTCACTTGAAAGTGTATGCTCATTATTACGAACCGCTGTATAGAGTTAGGTATAGGCGGGAGGGGGGGAGGGGGGCAAGAGAGAATGACAGGATGGCGTTTGGCATTGAAATTCATCTCTCCTTCAAAATCGAAAACCATGAAGCAAGGTACATACACATACGTAAGTACCTAACATACAGTATGCGTACCGCAAAGCCTACCTGGTACATACGGTACCTATGTACATGGTACATCATATACGCTGTATGCTGGGCAAGCTGTGGTGCGATGCAAGTGTAAGGGCTACCTCGTCAGGGCCGGCTAGTTCCGCGAGGATCTTCACCCCTGCCACAGCGCCCATGACGTCGAAGATTTTTTTTAGGTAAATCTGAAGAGGCGCATTCTTGTTTCTCTGTCGCAGAGACGCGAATATGGGGGTGTCAATATAGTGTATGTACGTGTTTACCTCTGCGTGCACGGCACGGGTGCGTTCCTATGGTACGTGTACCTGCCAGGTGGCGTTCGCGAGCGCCACAACGATGGCTGAGCCGACGGTGGAGGCGGAGGAGATGAGGACGATGGTGCTGTAGGAGAGGTGGAGGACGCGGCGGAAGAGCACCGACGTTACCAACTTGCCAAAGATGCCTGCGGCAAGTCGCTAGGCCACGACTATACGTCCGTCCATCAGTAGCGCATAGGTATAGTCGAGGGATTGCAAAGACGTCAGCACTGCCATATTCCCTCCAACGAATGCAATGGATACAGACAACAGTGAAAAGCATGGTTCGACACGATTGGAATTCATGTCGGCACAAAAGATACCTTTTTCACTCCACTCACTCAAAGGGGGGGGGGGGGGGGTACAGTACAACAGCTGCTAGGAGCGTCGAGTAAATGTATTTTTAAGCGCAAGCAGTCCTACTTGACGTCTGGCTGAAGATGAAGTAGTTGGAGCGATCCTCCACCGACCAGTCAAAGGGCTCTCGGAGCGTGTACGTTTGCAGAAAGTCTGCACGTGAGAGCGAGCAGTGAAGACTCGTTGTCGGTGTCGCGTGCATGCGCGCGTTCCTCATTGGGCCGTTTGGACGGACTCACTCTCCTCGTTGAAGTTGACGGTGCCCTCCATGAAGGACTGGACGACGAGAAGCAGCAGGATGGCGCGTCTCCAGCGCGGCCGTCTCCGGAAGAGTGTCTGGAAGCCGGCGAGAAAGCTCTTCAGCACCCACACCACGGAGCCGGCCACACCAATGCGCGCCTCCTCCTCCTGCCCTTGACCAGCGGTCCGCCTGCAAGGCATTGGAACCGGTCGCGTATCCAGGTGGGGCGGGGGAAGGAGGGCTGGGAAAGCACAGCACAGCTGCGTCAGTGGACACGTCAGGAAGGCAATTGGAGCAACGATCCGAGCGGCTCGTATTTGGAAGGGGCGGCCGTATGTCGGCGAGTAGGAAGACGACGCAGAAGAAGAGGGGCGCGGCCAGCAGCGAGGCAACGAGCAAGGCTGTGTGGCCCAGCGGCCACCACCGCTCGCCGAACAGCGGCACGCCGTAGGCGGCCACCACGTTACCCAGAAGTGCGCCAACTGACGAGAACACTGCTGAATCGGAATCGAAATCGAAATCGAACTGAATGTGGATGACTGGAGGACTTGTCGGGCTGCAACTGCAGAAGTGCGCAGCACTACGCACTGAGGAGTACGAATCGTCCGTAGACGAGCTCTTCCTTGTCCTGGCACTGGTCGTTGACGTAGGCGATGTGGACGATGCCGAGCGCGGCGGCGATCGAGTTGAGCGGCTGGACGACGTAGAGGGACCAGAGGCCGACGTTGGCCGTCGCCGAGAGCGCGAGCAGCGCGGCCGTCAGCGAGAAGACGCTCAGCGCAGAGCCCACCACCACCAGCGGCTTGCGGCCCACCGCGTCCGGGAAGGCCCCTGCGTGGCGGCCACTCGTCCTTCCAAGCGGTAGACGGGTACAGGTATACTACAGGTACCTATGTACATGTTGTACCTTTACTGTACGAGTGCACGTTTGTACGGCGCATTGTATTTGGTTCACTCAAGGAATGGTGTAAGCTCACCCACGAACAGCGGAATCGTGGCTCCGAAGGGCAATTGCAGTAGGACGACGCGCTGCGTCATCTCGCTGAGTAAGGTGCCCCTGATGTCGTCTTGCACGCTGGCGCTTCTGTTTCGCAACTCTTCGGCGAACACCTGCCCCAGCTTGTTCTCGGACAGCTCTGTGGCCCGTATGCTTCCTGCTCTCGTTAGTCAAAAACGTCGTCTTTGTTACTACCCTACCTAGGTATCTGTCTTATACTCTGTATGTGCTGCTACTGACGCATACAAGTATGTGTACGTATTCTACATACTGTAAATCCTCCAATAGTGCCCCCGGGGCACTATTTTTTCAACCTCTCCTTACCCGGGGGCACTATTGGAGAGGGGGGCACTATTGGAGGGGGGGCTTCTATTATTTCAACCTAAAAATTTTGAATGGTAATGCTAGTTTCGCTGTCAAAATTGCTGATTTTTCGGTGATTTTGATCACTTTTGCCACATTTAATGGTTGATTTACCGTTAATAGTTGCTGAAACGTACTATTATTGGTTAGCAGTAGTGTGTATACACGATGTAAATGTATCTACCACTATATTTTTGCCCATAAAAGGCACATGGCACAACATACCCCTTACCCCCGGGGGCACTACTGGAGGGGGGGGGGGGGCTCTATTATTTCAACCTTGCCATACCCGGGGCACTATTGAAGGGGGGGCTTCTATTGGAGGATTTACGGTACTAAGTACTTGCTAAAAAATAAATGCATGTGCGGGAAACTGCGAGCGGAAACAGTCTTTTCGTCATTCATTCCTAATGCAACGGCCTACCATTTTAATGTTTTCGACTGTGGGGTTGCACACAGGCCTGGCAAGTAGGCTCCTAGCATCCCACCAACGAATGCCATCACCGTAATCACGTACTCAATGTTGAGACTGGAGAGAAGACGACGCAGGTCCCGCAACGAACCTTTCTCAGCATTCATCATCTGTCGTTGCTGAGTTCTCATTGACGGGCAGCGAATCGCGCGCTGCTGCAGGAATATAAGTGCTTTGCACCAATACACTCCTAACAATGCTTCCACATGAAGCCGAGCTGAACTTATCAGCTTCTTATCAAGGTGTGGCTGTAGGCGGCGAGCCGGTTCGCACGACTTCTTTCGTTGACATTGCGGTGAGTACGTTTGAGTGTGTCACCGTCTCAGGCGCACCTTCGACCACCTTCAAGGCGCGTTCACTCGACTCATTTGTTTGCACACTCTGACCTGCTAATTCACGTGCCATTGAAAGTGACGATTATACGCGCGCCACGCGTAGTGCGCCCAATACCAGTGTGTGACTGTGCCTGGTGAATCAGGTGGCGAAACCTCGGCGCTGCTGCACCGAGGTGCAACGCAACCTCTGAGTACGGTATATCTCAAATCGTCATCGCTGCGTCATGACCTAGCATGACCATGACGCTGCGTCATGACCATGACTAGCGTGCAACCTGGGTTGGAGGATTGGGTGACATCTCGCCCAACGACATTTCGCCCAACGACATTTCGCCCACGACATCTCGCCCAACGACATTTCGCCCATGTGACAACTCGCCCAATGACAATTTGCCCATGCGACATCTCGCCCAACGACATTTCGCCCAATACATGTAGTGCGTACTGTACTTCAACACAAGTTCATACAATTCCGTCAATAAGATGCGAATTTGTTGCTCGTCGTTGACCCCCGAGTCGAACATGAGGAAGTCGCGGACGTCGGACGTTTTGCGAAAGCGCTGAGAGATCGCGATCGTGATAGTGTTTGGCCTGTGCGTCTCAGGTGCCTTGAGCGCGTCGGCTTTATGGCGTTGAATCATGTGGCTTAGCGCGGCATTGCTTAGCAGCTCTCCTTGACCGCCGCCTCCAAAGCGCTGTCAGCAATGTTGCCGCAAATGCTGCGTGTTGTGTCGCGGCTCTGTGCGGCCTGAGCGGGAGCGGCAGGGAGCTGCTCGAGCGCCTCAACGCGGCTGTCGACGGCCAAGTGGCTGGCTGTGTTGTCCACTGAGAAAGACGATCTCGTCCGGGCGCAGCGGTATGCGTGCGCGCCGAGCAGCAGTCTTGTTTGCATTTCCAAAAGACTGTCGGCAGTGCGAAGCGTGCAGGCGGTAGACAAACCCAGCGTCGGCTGCCACCCGGGTGCATGCACGCTCAAAGCGCTAGGCAAGGGCAAGTCACAGCTGACCAGCAGCTGTGTGCCCTACGTGTAAGGCATACACGTCCACAAGCAAAGTAAACGTGAGCTTGCTAAAGGCCGCGCCACAATGCTCTGTCTTCTGGTTTCTGCCTCGGTTCTAGATTTTTAAATTTGTCCAGAGCCAGAAGGCAGGCGTTCAAACACGCGCGTCTTCTTGTGAGCGGAGCATTGTGGCTCGGGCTTTAAAAGTACGCTGTATTGGGCGAAATGTCGTTGGGCGAGATGTCGCATGGGCGAATTGTCGTTGGGCGAGTTGTCGCGTGGTCTAAATGTCGATGGGCGAAATGTCGTTTGGCGAGATGTCGCATCACCGGGTTGGAGTAGGGCAGCTTTTCAATTAAACGGTGGCACTTGACGGCACGCGCCACCGGCACCAAGCCTCCCTGAACCTGGGCCTGGCAGAGTGGGGGGGGGGGTAGCTGGCCGATTTTGGTGGAGGGGGTCTCCGGAGCAAAAAGTGGGGGAGGGGGGGGGGGGGGGGTAGCTGGCCATTGTTTGAGTTATAATGGTACTTTTTGGTCTGAAATGGGTAAACAGTGTTATTTAGCTGTTTTATGGTCATATAACACTGAAAAGCACTGAAAAACACCAACAGTTACTCACCTTTATCGTTTTACACATGACGAAAATCCTTTGGGAAAATTCTGGGGTGGGGGGGTTGGGGGGGAGTTGGGGGGGTGGTTGAAAAACTAGTGGGGGCCCCCAAAGCCCCCCAACCACCCCCCCCCCCAGTTACAGGTATGGCACCAAGGAGGTGACCGACGCCTAGCATACGTTCTGTGACGAGCGCTTCCACTTTGGCAGCAAGAACAGCACAGTTAACACTATCGGTCTGATTTTTTTTTTAAAGAGAATGCAAACCGTTTAGGACCGTCAACTTTCAAGGTGTCGATCGAGTGGGCGGTGGAGTCGCCCGAGCTTCCCGCGAGCGTAATACTCAAGACGCCTAACCAAGGAGAACGCAAAGGAAATGGAAAAGGGCTTTCGAAGATGCCAAAGAAGAATGGTTGTTGTTGTTGTTGTTGTTGTTGTTGTTGTTGTTGTTGTTGTTGTTGTTGTTGTTGTTGTTGTTGTTGTTGTTGTTGTTGTTGTTGTTGTTGTTGTTGTTGGATTAGGGGCAACGCTAGGAGGCCGTCAATGGCACATATACGTACCCATGTCCATGACGCCATTGTACCTGTCTACGGACGCGCAATTAGCCAAAGACCTTCGGAAGAACGCCATCTATAATCTAGGGCAGCGACGGCACGAGAAAATCCATTGAAAGGGAAGTCCTCGGGGTCCAAGAAGGCGCATCAGAAGCCGTATACGTAATTCATCATAAACACTTCAATTTGCCCCTGCGGATAAATGCTCTGAACATTTTTGCTAGTTGTAGCTGGGTGAGGAGTTAAAGAAGCTCCGTGAGTAGGTGCGAGACAAAGAGGCTAGCGAAAAAAATGTATGCAAATGTAAGCAGTTTTCTATTTCCCCGTATCAGCACTTTTTCGTCAGTTCAGTTTTTTTTTCGCCTTTTCAGATTCACAACCAGGAGTGCGCATTTTACGCCTTCGCAAAAGGCAAAGAGGCGAAACTGATGCTACCGAAAGTTTACTTAGTGGAGTAGAGACCAAACCGGCGCAAGACAGAGAAAACAGCGGCGAACAAGTCTCTGAAGAGCTGAGTTAGAAAAAAGAACCAATCACCAGCAAAAAAACAAAAGCTGACACTCAATGAAAATCGCTAAAAAATAGACAAAAATCTGCGTAAGAGAAAGGACCTGCGAAACAACCATGATAGCGGCGTCGACGCAGGAAAACATTTTGCAAGTTCTTCCTTTCGAAACTGCGTTTACAGTAATTGGACAACGCGCACACGCATAAACAGCTGGAGACACAATATCCTGTCGAGCGGGTACGCCACTGGAGAGTTTCTGTTACAGTCTCTGTTACAAAGTACCTAGGTGGCGTTGGCGCGCGGCGCATCGCAGAAGTTGATGGCGGTGGCAGAGCAGCAACCGTACATACCAGCCACCATCCCACAACTACTACCACCGCCGTCGCGAAGCGCTCGTTGTTCCTTTACTGTACGAGTGCACGTTTGCACGGCCCATTGTATTAGGTTCACTCAAGGAATGGTGTAAGCTCACCTACGAACAGCGGAATCGTGGCTCCGAAGGGCAATTGCAGTAGGACGACGCGCTGCGTCATCTCGCTGAGTAAGGTGCCCCTGATGTCGTCTTGCACGCTGGCGCTTCTGTTCCGCAGCTCTTCGGCGAACACCTGCCCCAGCTTGTTCTCGGACAGCTCTGGGCCCGTATGCTTCCCGCTCGCGTTAGTCAAAAACGTCGTCTTTGTTACTACCCTACATACCTATGTAGGTATATCTGTCTTATACCCAATGAATGCATGTGCAGGAAACTGCGAGCGGAAGCTGAATAGAAACAACATTGAAACTGCAGTGTTTTTTGTCAGGGAAGCTATGTATTAGGACAACAAGCCATTTTGATCTTTCTCATTTTAAAAATTCAAAACACATGTTACAGATGTCTCTTTCTGTCTTTCCGTCATTTATTCGTTATCCAACGTCCTACATGTTTTCGACTATGGGGTTGCACACAGGCCTGGCAAGTAGGCTCCTAGCATCCCACCAACGAATGCCATCACCGTAATCACGTACTCAATGTTGAGACTGGAGAGAAGACGACGCAGGTCCCGCAAAGAACCTTTCTCAGCACTCATCATCTGTCGTTGCTGAGTTCTCACTGACGGGCAGCGCTGCTGCAGGAATATAAGTGCTTTGCACCAATACACTCTTAACAATGCTGCCACATAAAGCCGAGCTGAACTTATCAGCTTCTTATCTATGTAGGTGTGGCCGTAGGCGGCGAGCCGGCTCGCACGACTTCTCTCGTTGACATTGCGATGAGTACGTTTGAGTGTGTCACCGTCTCATGCGCACCTTCGACCACCTCCAAGGCGCGTTCACTCGACTCATTTGTTTGCACACTCCAGCAGGGCTGCTACTTGCTTGTCTGACCTGCTAATTCACGTGCCATTGAAAGTGACGATTATATACGCGCGCCACGCGTAGTGCGCCCAATACCAGTCCTGTGACTGCTCATGGTGAATCAGTCGATTGGAAGGTGGCGAAACGTCGGCGCTGCTGCACCGAAGTGCAACGCAACCTCTGAGTACGGTATATGTCAAAATCGTCATCGCTGCGTCATGCATGACCTACCACATGACCATGACTAGCGTGCAACCTGGGTTGGAGAAGGGCAGCTTTTCAATTTAACGGTGCCACTTGAAGGCAGCCGGCACCGACACCAAGGAGGTGACCGACGCCTGGCATATACGTTCTATCAGGAACGGTTACACTCTGCCAGCAAGAACAGCACATTTGAGACTATCGGTCTGATCGACGCCTTTTCGACGATTGCCGTCGGTTCCAATTGGTGGTAGTCACGGAAGAGCAGAGTTAGAAAAAAGAACCAACCGCCAACAAAAAACAGAAGCTGAAACTTAATGAAAATCGTTAAAAAATAGACAAAAATCTGCGGAGGAGAAAGGAACCTGCGAAACAACCATGACAGCGGCGTCGACGAAGGAACACATTTTGCAAGTTTTTCTTTTGAAACTGCGTTTGCAATAATTGGACAACACGCACAAGCATAAACAGCTGGAGAAACAATATCCTTTCGAGCAGGATGCGCCACTGGAGAGTCTCTGTTACAGTCTCGGTTTCAAAGTACCTAGGTGGCGTTGGCGCGCAGCGCATCGCAGAAGTTGATGGCGGTGGCAGAGCAGCAACCGTGCATACCAGACACCATGTACTGAGGCCACTGTTCGGGCGGGCAGGCAGGTTCTTCGACGCTGAGGAGCGTATATGTGTGTCCATTCATTTCTACGGCATCGGACGGGACGCATAGCGTTTGGAGCCAATAGAAATTGCACGAGCACCGCACACAAACCGACGTACGCACGCACAAATGTCGGTATGTAGTGTTTAGCCTGTCAATACAAAACTAATTTTACTTAGTGCAAACAAGCAGTTTTCAGACATTTGATGACATCGCTAGCTATGTACTACACTACTGGGTAGGGTCCTCTTCTTTCTTCACCATACGCACCGTATTACCATTACTGTACTTATGTACATACCTACGTATTTGCCATCCTAATGCGGTATGACGTGAGGCTAGCGTCATACAGCATGTTGGTTCACATGACACGTATTACCATTACTGTACTTATGTACCTACGTATTTGCCATCCTAATGCGGTATGACGTGAGGCTAGCGTCATCCAGCATGTTGGTTCACATGACAGGACCTGTTGCTTCCACTGCGCTCAGTTCGCGGTTTGGCGTTGACTCATCACCAGTCACACGGTGCGACTGATGATGAGATGATGATGATGATGATGATATGGTGGACTCATGAGGCACAGCTTGTAAGGTCAATTGTACACGCCTTCTATTGCAGGCGGGCCTCGTCTTATCAACGCTGTGAATCAGCCGGCGGCAGTACCTGCTCACCCAGTCCTTGCTTGAAAATCGGCTTATGCAATGCGCTGTCGCTGATAAGAAGCGCGCGCGCGCTCGTTTTCTACCGGTTGCTCGACCAGCACTTCATCGGTTGCTCTCCACTGTCTGAACAACGACCAACAACCGATCTTTTCTCTCCAGACTGCGCGATTAAACAATTCGCAAAAGTCAAAGAAGAGGCGATCGATGGAGAACAAGGATGACGTCATCCCTGAGACGCGTGTGTCCTACTCGCGACTGGAGAAGCTGTTGCAAGAAGCGCTGGAGACGAGGGCCAAGATTAAGACTGGCACCAGCAAACGGGTCGGAGACCTACAGGGAATGCTGGCCAGGTGACTATGTGTACCTGCGAGCTGTGAGAGCTTGTAAGACACGGTGGAAATTACATAGAGTAGTCAGCACAAAGCGACTTGTATACTTGCACAGCTGTAGGTACTGTATGTTATGCATTCCCAACAAATCAATTGTTCTAAAAGTACTTACCGTATATCGTCCAACAGTGCGCCTGGCACTGTACTTTCAAAAACCTCCGCTTTCATGGGGGCACTTTTTCGAAATGGCACAGTTGCAGGATTTGCGTCAAAATTACATTTCAAAAGTTGAAAGTGCATTTTGAACCTGTTAGGAGGTTTTTTATTTGACGCAGTTTGAAATCCGTAATCTAAAAAAAACACGCGTAACCAAAAACATTTGTTGAACTAAAGTGCAAAGCGTTTAGGATCGTCAAGGTGTCGATCGAGTGGTCGGTGGATTCGGCCGAGCTGCCCTCGAGCGTCATCCTCAAGACGCCGAGCCGGCAGAACATGAAGGAAATGGAAAGGGCTTTCGAAGATGCCAAAGAAGTATGGAGCGACTCATCTAAACACCTAAACACTTCAGTTTGCCCTTGCGGCATACCTGAAACTGATCGTTTGGAGGGGGGGGGGGACCACCCCACTGTTGTTTCAACACCCACCCAACCCCACCCCCAAAATTTTTCCAAGGGATTTTCAACCTGTCTAAAAGTGCACAAGTGAGCAAATGTTGGTGTATATCAGTGCTTTTCTGTGTTTGAACGACCCTAAAACAGTAACACTGGTTCGGACCTATTTATACGTATTATTGACCAAGAAGATACCAGTATTAGCAAAAAATGGTCGGCTATCCCCTCTCGCTTTTTTTGCTCCAGAGACCCCCCTCCCCCAACGATTACCCCCCCCCCTTCTCCCACTCTGCCAGACCTGATTGCAGGTATGCCTTGACGGCAAATCATTTTGTTTGCGCCGCCCGCATATTGGGCATAATTGTAGGTGAAGGGGGCCAGTAGTGGGGGGGGGGGCTTAGAAATTCCGTGGGTCGATCTGAGCTTTGAAATGCGTAGCGTTGCGACAAAGCTTACAATCGCCCTCTAAGGCATCCATGATAAGGTATTTACGCAAAGCACGTTTCGCTAATTTTAGCTGGGCGAGGATTTTAAAAAGCTCCGTGAGCAAGTGCGAAATGACGAGGCCCAAGACCAACTGCAGGCAGATGTACGATTTTTTTTTATTTTACCGCGAAACCAATTTCAGCAGGTTAGCCTTTTTTCTATTCAGGTCCACAACCAGGAGTGTGCATTTTACGCCTTCGCAAAAGGCCAAGAGGCGAAGCTGATGATACCGAAAGTTTACTTTGTGGAGAAAGTCGATCCAACCGACAAAGAAACCGGTTTGATTGTCATGGAAGACTTGTCAGATCGAGGCTTTGTGAAGCACTTTTTCGACTTCGCAGAACTGCCGCTGCTCAAAGACGTGAGCCGCCACCAGTGCGTGCGTGCGTGTGTGCGTGCGTGCGTGCGTGCGTGCGTGCGTGCGTGCGTGCGTGCGTGCGTGCGTGCCAATGCGTGCGTGCGTGCGCGCGTGAGTGCGTGCGTGCGTGCGTGCGTGCGTGCGTGCGTGCGTGCGTGCGTGCGTGCGTGCGTGCGTGCGTGCGTGCGTGCGTGCGTGCGTGCGTGCGTGCGTGCGTGCGTGCGTGCGTGCGTGCGTGCGTGCGTGCCAGTGCGTGCTCGATATGCAAATTCGATGCTCTATTAGCTGGCCGCCGCAGTGGCGCGGCTGCAGGCGGTGTCGCTCAAGGACCGCTCCTGGCAGAGCAGTGCGGAGTTGAAGAAGACGTTCTCCGAACTGCTGCTGAGCACCGTGAACGACAAGCTCACGCCCGAAGTGATCGAGCAGGGCAAGCAGATGACGCTGCGCCTCATGCGACAGCTGCCCCAGTACTACACGGAAGCGATGATCGCCAAATTTCAAGAGTCCTCCAAGAGTACCATGAAGGAGGGGATCGCCCAATACGAAGCACTGATCAACGTAAGTTTGGCCCTCCTCGTCGCGCGAGACTTTGTGATTGGGAAGACGGACACGAAGTGTGTAGGGTGTGCTGTGGACTTCTCTGTAATGTACCCACGCATAAATTACGGTACTACAAAATTTCGCATATGGAGAAAGTGGAGATTGTGGCAGTAAAACGTCACACATGCACTGGGACCTGAGAAATGTATCAAATGCGACTAAATGTGACAAATGCGACAGGTACAGGAATGTGCCCGCACACATATACATACATAGGTACCGTATTACAGTACCACCAGGTTAACATTCCAGAAATTTACAGGCGCACAAGCAGCTGGGTATGCCGGACGTCCTGTGCCACGGCGACCTGCACATGAGCAACGTTTTCCTGAAGAAGGACGACAACGGCGACGAACGAATGGCCGCCATCTTTGATTGGCAGGTCGGCAGCCAAAGTTACGCCCAAAGTGTTACCGTCCTTGTCGAGGACTGCCGTCGAGTGCGTCCGTTGCATTTCATTCCGTCCGTTCCACGCGCGTCCTTCTCCAAACCGCAACTCGGAAGCAAATATCGAGGGAAACTCAAAATGCGAGTCGATCGGGACGTTACTCCCGTTTAGATTTCCTGCACTGGATCGCCAGCAAGTGATCTGGGATCGTTTCTTACCGTCTCTACGAGCGGGCTCAACCGCAGAGAGCACACAATGGAGGTGCTGCAGCATTACTACGACACGCTCAAGGAGGAAATGGGCGAGGAGCCGGTGCCTTTCACCTTGGATCAAGTCATCGAAAGCTACAAGTTCGCTTCGGCCCGATGGGCAAACAATCCTTTCCCCTCCTTTTTCTTCTCCCCTTTCTTTCTCCCTTGTACTAGACTAGATTCAACAACTTCCATTTAACAATACCATTTCAACATTTCAAACATTTCCAAAAACATTTCAACAATAACATTTTCATCGGCAGCTGGTTGCAGGTCCGCGTTCAAGGTGGGCTTGCTGATGAGGGCTCCAGGGGTGCCCTTCAGCGTGCAGTCGGACGCGCCCTTCGAGAAGGCGGCGGACAAGGCGAAGGCGAAGGCGAACCTCCTCGAGAACGCCGCCTCCATGTGGCAGGAGCTGATCGAGCTCGAGGACCAGGGCAAGCTGCCCTGGAACAACTAGACGGAGAAGAAGCCGAGGGATTCCAGCGTCCAAGCGTTCAAGAAGCCAGCTGTCCAAGTGAACCGACATACAGGACAGACAGTGCATACACAATTGTGATTACCCATATGGTGAATACCATCCCCACTGCGCTGTCGTGTTGGTTGCAGCATTCCTCGCGATGACGTGAACCGTTGACTGAGAAGTGGTTTATGTATGATTTTAAAAACTGATGCCCCAGTAGGGCGAGTCGGAAACTATACAATGTACAATATTTGGTGCCCCGTGCACTATTGAAGGTTTGCTTGTTAGCGTTTTAGTCGCACGTTCAAGCCAAACAAAACAGAGCCGGTCTACCATCCGAGCTCTCAATCTCAGTCGTTAATTATCGCTCTTGGAATCGTCCGCACTTGATTGATTTCAGCGAGTGCAGCTGCATCGTCAGGTGAGCCGTGTCCACTGGCAACAGGCAGAGCATATTGAGATTGACAGCGTTGACTTGACACTCTCTCTAAACAGAAAAATATCTGCAGAAAGTACTCGCTGTTCTCGGGCGATGGCATCGTCGTCGACGACCGCGCAGCCGCCACTCTTCTTGGGGGCAGGCGGCAGCGGCAACAGTTCCTTCAGGCAGTACGTTGGCCACGCCTACCTCATGACGACCCCCAACGCGGGCAGCTCAGAGTGACGCCTCTGGGCAGGCGACGACACGCGTCCTATAGGCGTGAGGAGAGCGAGAGCTTGACGAAGCGACCGTACAGTACCAGTACGACGACGCGAGCAAAGAAGAAAGAGTTGGGGGGAAGAGCAACCGTATCGATGTCATTGTGCTGACATTTGTTCGTTCGTGCGCGTATTCCGTCTGACAGAATCGTTCGGCATGCCATCTTCAAAGACGCATGGCATGCACGTGTATATGTATATGACGTGTGCATGTAGATGTACAGTGGTCGAAATCAGTTCTCAAACTCGATTTCAAATAACGCTTTCTTAACCAGCTTGTTGTGAATGCCATGATTTGCAACCAGTACATGAGCGGTGATCAGTTGTACAGGGTTTTTTTTGGAGTGCCACATTTTAATTTTGAATAACTCCGGTAAACGACAAGCTATTGACCTGAAATTTTAACTGTAGGTAGACAACACTCTAAGGTTTTGTTGACAATTGGCCCCTGTTGACAAAAGAATCCGTTTTGAAACCCGCGAGTTACAGTCGATTGCATCTTAAGCCATATTGCAGTCATTTTCGTTTTGCTGTGTAAGGAATGATTTCTTGAACTCGAGCAAACATCTCGAAATCGGAATAAAATGATAAGTACCGACACAGGGCATTCGAAAGTGATATGGGACAGCATGGTTTTCCAAAAAATGACTCATCAAGTAGCAGAGAGATGCAACCATCACGCTTAGAGCACCAGACAGGAATGGACAGTGGACCATGCAAACTCAAACGAGTGCCACGCACTGGTTTCAAAACGGATTCTCACGGGGCCAATTGTCAACAAAACCTTAGAGTGTTGTCTACCTACAGTTAAAATTTCAGGTCAATAGCTTGTCGTTTGCTGGAGTTATTCAAAATTAAAATGTGGCACTCCAAAAAAAACCCTGTACATTTGTTCTTCTCTACCCGGTCCATCAGAATCAAGGATTGCGTAGGCAATTAGTAGAAAGATCATCTCTGCTCCCAGTCGGCTTGTGCCAACATTGGCCTCCGGTCTTCGTCGTCGCAGTCGTCGTTGCCGACGATGGGTGCGACTCGAGCGCGGGCTCGCCTCCTCCTCCTCCAGCCTGCCACCAGCAGAACGCAGAGCAGCAACAGCAGCACGAGCGCAGGGCCGGAGGTTGCGTGCCAGAGCCAGCCTGCATCTATCCAGGCGGCGGTAACTCACTAACGAAGCCATCGACAACTCCCACCCCTGGCTCTTCCCGCGGGCTCCTCGGGAGGCAGTCGGTCGGCGCGGAGAGCGAACCGCCTGAGCCGACCGAACTGCGCGTCCGACTCGACGACAAAGACGCGCGACCCGTCGGCGGAGACACGGACGAGCCGAGGCCGCGTTGGCACACGGCTCGCCGTCTCCACCGAGAACGCCGGCGCGCCAGTCGCCATCGACAGCGCCAGCACGGCCGGCCGTGGCAGGCGGTCGCCAGCGGCCAGCGCGTATGCCATCTTGCCTGACGACAGCGGTGCGTGCAAGATTCCGACAGGTTTCAATGGTGTCCGAAGCGCACCGCGGATGTCCAAAGACTGGACGCGCTCGTAGCCGTCGGGCCAGACGAAGTGTCGGTCGAGCGTGGGAGACAGTCGGCTGAGACTGGCGACGTACACTCTGCCGAACGCGACGAGGTGGATGCGGCGCGAGTCGCAGTCGACGTGCAAGTCGACCTCGGGCAAGTTGTCCGGGTCCAGAGCTGCATGTGAAAAACGCGAGGAGTCTGTCGAGGGTTGAGAATTGTAGGAAAATGGTAGAGAGCCTGTGGTAGAGAATCCGCCTCTTGCGCCGGCACGGTTCCGAATTCGATTCTTGATGTATCCACTAGACCGAGGACTTCCCTCTCCACGGATTTTCTCGTGCCGTCGCTGCCATAGATTACAGATGGCGTCCTTCCGACTGCCTTTGTCTAGTTATGCGTCTCTGGAGATGGATGGAGATGGGTGTGCTATGGGCCATTGACGGCTTTCTAGCGCTGCTCCTAATCCAACCACCACAAAACAACAGCCCATTTGTGTCTGGAGAAGTGTCGTCGTCGTCACCTTCGATGTCACTGCCCGTCGGCAGCGTCGCGTTCCCGAGCTCGTCGCCCTGCGCCGTGAAGTGGCGCAGCCGGATACGTCGAAGCCTATGGTCGACGTCGACGACCAGCAAGTGCGAGAGGCAGGCGGCCACCGCCAGCGGAGAGCAGAGCCATTCGGAGCAGTCTCCCGACCGCTGCAGCGTCATCACCTCTTTCAGCTTGCCGTCTGGACGAGCGATGTTGATCGAGTTGGACGACGCGTGAGCAACGCCACCTGGCGTCGCCATGAGCTTGTGCACCGCGTGCGCGCCAGCGTCGGCGACGAAGAAGGCACCGCTCGAATCCACAGCCAGTCCAGTCGCGTAGCCGAACCTTCCCCAAGTGCCGAACTGCCGAGGCAGTGCACTCGCCGCGTCGCCATCCAGGAAGACGAGCGCCTCGCCGTCGCCAACGCTGGCAGGAGCTCAGATTCTTCGCGGATTTCTTGACAGAGCTCACCTTTCCGGGTCGACCGTCGTCCTCTGGAGCAGCACAAGATTGCCCTTGCGGTCGAAGGCCATCCCGGTGATGGGACCGAGCTCCAGGTGGAAGTGCCTGCCTCCCCAGGGGCCCGCTTCGTCTACGCCTAAGCAGGCGCCCCGGTATTCGCCCGCGGACTTTCCAGCAGCAGCGGTTCTCCCGACCGAAGCGCATCCTCCTCTGGTCGGCCTCTAGGTCAGGTCGCGCCTCCAGGCGCGTGCGCGCGCCCGGCGGCCACTCGAAGTCCTTCTGCCAGAAGTGGTTCCACTTGCACACGTGCTCGCGCGAGTCGACGCCGAACGGTGGTTCGCCTCGCGCTGAGTCGTAGGCGATGAGCACGTCGACGGAGCACATTTCGTCGTCGTCGGCCTTGTAGCTGCAAGCGCGTCAACGGACTCAATGATACATGGGACGAAATTCGTTTGTCAAGAGCCAACAGAACAAATTTTCACCCAGTGTAGACCCGTCGCGCGTCGCCGGTGGTCTCGTAGAGGCAGGTCATGACCAGCTCGTCGCCGGCCGTGATCTCCACCGGGCCTCCGGTCACGTTGACGTACTCCTATCATCGAGGACAAGCACAAGCAAACTGCGTCAATGCGCGACGCGCCCAGGCACCTGAGGCCAGCGCGGATTGCGCGCGTTCAGGAGTCGGTATTTGCCGGCGCGCAAGCGATTCGTGGTGACGACCAGGCCTCGTCTGTGCGTGTGCGAGAAGACGGCGATCGCGGTCACCGTGAAGGCGGGCTTGACCACACAGCGCGCGCCCAGCAGCTCGCCTGCAGAGCGGCGCTAACCGTTGGTGCGGCCACCCCCCCCCCCCCCTGCAGGATCGGGCTGACTAGCAGCGGTGAGAGAGAGGCCACCGCGATTTAGAAGCGGCCCACAACACACAAACAAACTCGTAAGCCGCGACTGCAGGCTCAAGCGCAAGCGTTGCACCTGAGCTGCCGGGCTGTAGGACGCCAGTCGACGTGAGTGCGTAGGCCGCGATGAGGCGCCCGGGACGGTCGCGACGCATCTCGAGCGTCACGCTGCTGTAGTCGAACGCCGCTCCTGCAAGGACAGCTCGCCTCGGCAGCCTCAGTTCGGGAGACCACACACACTCCGACGACCCGCGCGCACCGTGGAAGGCGGCGGGATAGTGGACCTGGAGCACGAGGAATTGGACCGGGTCGTGCGCGTGGCCCATGGCGAAGCCGGTGTCCGAGGGCGCGCGGAAGCCGCGACGCGCCGACCGCGCCCAGGCGTACAGGACGACGCCATCTGTGGCAGTGCTGCACGCGCCCCCGCCCGTCCTGCAACGAACTCGAAGCTGCGTGAGCGGCGGCCCCGGACCTAACGCAACATTTGTCTAACATTCTAAAAACAACAATTTTTCTAGAGCTATAGCTAACACAGTAACAGCCAAATTGTAATAGTGAGAACTCTATTTTGACATTAAAACACCTAATTTAGACGCTATTTTGGTGGAAAACATTTCCTACACATGGACACATACAAACACATAACTCACACATTTTGGCCTCCCCACTCAAGGACCCTTTACTCCCTTCACCCCCCTCCTCTAGACCCAATTACAGGAACATGGAAACAGTACCATGTCTGATTGACAAATAACGGCTGCTTGCAACCCATTAGCATCAGGTGGTGGCCGCGATTCTCGCCCATCGTTGTCTCGAAGGAAGCTGCAACGGACTACTGATTACTATATATCTTCTTTAAAATGTGCGTGCGTGCGTGCGTGCGTGCGTGCGTGCGTGCGTGCGTGCGTGCGTGCGTGTGCCCAACGTCACTGCTCACTGGCGTATCCGACTGGCGCCTTGAAGGCGTAGGCAACGTATGCGTCGTCCTACGAACATAAAATTCAGCAGAGTAGCGCAGCAGAGCGGTGTCACCAAAAGCGCAATGGCAACCGCACCGCGACCGGCTTGTATCCTGGCATGGTGATGGTAACCCTGAAAGTCGAGTCTTTGCCACTCGTCAGGCACAGCTGCGCG
Organism: Paralinhomoeus sp. GSCO2_6; assembly: GCA_030248085.1. Taxonomy (NCBI): domain Eukaryota; kingdom Metazoa; phylum Nematoda; class Chromadorea; order Monhysterida; family Linhomoeidae; genus Paralinhomoeus; species Paralinhomoeus sp. GSCO2_6. Next base: position 66,559 of record JASAMY010002920.1, read on the forward strand.
GCAAGCAGGAAGAGTGGTGCTCGCATTTCGAATCGACTTTCTGAATCGAAATTGCGATTCTGTTTTTGTTTCTGGGGTTCCTGGGGCCACACAACCAGGGAAACCACACAGCTCTGACAAGAACGCCAGCTCAAAGAATCAATGGTGGCGTTAGAACTCCGCTCTGTAAGATTTCTTCCTAGCTAGACGATACTGAACTAAAGTTTCACCAGAGTTTACCATGGGCAGTGAAATACGCGGGTCGTATAGTCGCCGGTTCACTCACTACATGTCTTCGCAACCAACGACGGCTAGTCGGGTGGGGGGGGGGGGGGTTCTGACTAGTGATGGCAATTTTGACGTTTTTCATTTTTAGGTAGGTAGGTTAGGTAAAACTGGCCGCAAAAAGGCCTTAGGTAGGTTAGGTTAGGTAAGCTAGATCTTTCTGCTAGGTAGGTAGGTAATCGGGCAAATTCTTTAGGTTATAGGTAGGTAATTTTGGTAACTCCAAGCTGTCAAGTGTCAGGCAATATTGCATGCATGTACTGTAAACTTCCGAGCTGTGATTGCAGGCACTATGCATTGAGCACACGCACGCGCGCACACACGCTCGCACGCACGCACGCACGCTCGCACGCACGCTCGCACGCTCGCACGCACGCTCGCACGCACGCACGCTCGCACGCTCGCACGCACGCACGCACGCACGCTCGCATACACGCACGCACGCTCGCACACTCGCACGCACGCACGCGCGCGCGCAAGCACGCACGCTCGCAAGCACGCACGCACGCTCGCACGCACGCTCGCACGCACGTACGCACGCACGCACGCACGCACGCACGCACGCACGCACGCACGCACGCACGCACGCTCGCACACACGCTCGCTCGCACGCACGCACGCTCGCACGCACGCACGCACGCACGCACGCACGCACGCACGCACGCACGCACGCACGCACGCACGCACGCACGCACGCGCACGCGCCGACAGACATACGCGTACACACCTGCACGCATGCGCGCATATGCTATGTAGCATGCACTCCATCTGCCATGCACACCACGGATAATGGACGCTCTTTGTTTTGCCGCCAGCCCGCCACAACTGCTACAGTGCTTCAATCGAGCTGAAACTTGGGATATATGTTTGAAATACCTAAACTTAGATGTGTGCTAAGCGAAATTGCATTTGGTTTACAAAATCAATTTTATTTCACCCCAAACAGATCACTGATTTTCAAAGTGTCTGCCGCCGGCCACTTCGCACTTTTCGCAGCGTGCCACGACGGATCTGCGAATTTTTTGTGCACAAATCACTTTCCAAGCTATCAAATGCCATCACAATGGACTCTTTCAGTTCCTCTATATTGTTGGACTTGTGAGCGTACGTTATCTCCTTGATAATTCCGGTACTTGAAAATTACGGTAATCTCCCTTTATAATCGGGCTTCACACTTTGAGACTGTGTAGCTTTAAGTTTTCTTGACCAAACGCAATTTCACTTGGCACACATCTAAATTTAAGTATTTTCAACATATATTCCAAGTTTCAGCTCGATCGAAGCACTGTAGCAATTGTGGCGGCAAAACGAAAAGCGTCCATCATCCGTGGGCCACCCTGTATCACGTCAAATTTGAGGGTCTAGTCTTGGGTCAGCCACCCACCCGCCCACCGATTCAGTAGGTGTTCTTAAGGAGCATTCGCAAAGTAAAACTATTTAGTTTATGTAGACGTCCAATGGACTACAATGTAGACAAGGCTACAAATATCCCGTCAGAGACGCAGCGGACAAAGAAATGATCTTCTTGCCAACATCAATACAACAACGAATCAAATTTGACTGCCGCAAACGTAAACAATGGCCACGTTAGCCTACTTGTATCTGCAAATGTTTCAGTTTGCACGAATCCATTTTTTGACTCCACAAATTTTAGCTTAGGTAGGTAACCTAGTAGGTAACGGCAAAATCTAGGTAGGTAGGTTAGGTACAGGTAGCTCGATTTTCGCGCTAGGTAGGTTAGGTTAGGTTACCTAGGCCGAAAAAAGGCTAGGTAACCTACTAGGTAGGTAACCTAGCTAGGTAGGTTGCCATCACTAGTTCTGACTGAACAGATGTGTGGGGAGTAACTAACTACAAATGCTGGCGCAAACGTGTCCGTCACCTCTTTCCCACACGCGCGTGCTTCAGTCGAGGCGACACGGCAGCGGTGGGCAACTCACACCATTACACTGCAGTGGTGCACGCGCCTTCCGTACTGATGTCCATGGCGTGGGCGTGGCAAGAACACGAGAGACAAGGTCGGATCACTTGAGACAAACGGAAGGGTCAAAAAAGCCTTGTGCTGCCCAAATGAGCTTGCTTCAACCCCAATCACCGCTACTGACTCAATTGTCCGGAGGCAAGGCGTTGTCCATTTGGAATGGGTCAAAAAAAAAGACCGAGCCCGATTGAAAGACCGTTAATTGTGAATTCGCCTTTAAAACTGACTCCAAGAAAGAGACCGCTTTGACAGTAAACCGTAAACCCTATATATTACCTAGCACCGTGGGAGGGGGGGGGGAGGGCGAATGTATTTATTTGGGCCGTAGGAGGGGGCTATGAATGCAAGGGGGCCCGAAAGGCCCAAATATTGGGGGGGGGTGGTATCTATTTCTTTACGGGGTATCTATTTCTTTACGGCGAGCACAATTTGTGCGCTCACAGAAACGTAAGAGCAATCGCCATTTCGGCCTGACTCTGCAGCCCGAATTGCAATTCTATACATCATCTGTGCACGGGCAGTTGCCACAATTCCACCTCTAATAACGTCGCGTTTGAATAAAAAATTAATCACCTACTCGGGTACTCTAAAACAACTCATGTCAGAACTGATGTTTGCATTCTGAGCGCTTACTTCGGCAATTCCAAATCGCTGTGTTTCAGCTCAATCTTTACACAGCCTTTATTCTTGCGCCACCAGTACCGACTGCACCTCACCCAAACACGCCAGTGTCTTCGCTCACAAGGCAACCAGAGTCAGGTGAGAATCAGTGAGCGCATTTCGGAGTCCCTCTTGTACGCCTCTTGCCTCGATGGGGCGGTGGAAGTTCCAGCAGCAGACTAACAGCAGCGACAGTCCGCAAAGGCCCAACGTGACGATGACCAGGAGATCTCAAAACGACGCAGCACGGGTTGCAGCAATAAATAGAAAGTAGGCGAGAACTACAAAAGGTACGGTGAGTACGTCAATGTAATGTAAATTCTCCAATAGTACCCCCTCTCCAATAGTGTTCCACATGTTCCGCAGGTTGAAGCTACAGTACCCCCACCCCTCAATATAATGCAACCACAATGGGACCAGTACCACCATTGGAGAATTTACAATGTGTAATATCCATTCGTCAGGACTCAGGTGGCCGTTTACTGCGGTGTCAGCCTTCCAAAATGGTGTTGTTGATTAAACGAGTTCCTTCTTGCCTCATAATTTGCTTCCATAGCATCTGTCATATTTCAATTGGGATTTTCTGTTGAACCCTAAACTTGTGCTGCTGTTTTTGCAGCTGACTCAGCATGTTGCAAATGTAACCACTTTGGTGATACTTCGATTGGGTGCGATAGGCAGTGTGTGCGTGTGTGTAGCACAACAAAATTGCCAAATAACAAGCTCGTTTCAAAAAGCACTTCATTTGAATTCGTTGACTTCCATTCAAAATTTCTGTGTGCACAGATCGGACGGGTGTGCACTTCCTGGAATTCTTTGGCAGTGCCGATTCCTTTGGAATCAGTGAAATCGCTGCACAAGCCTCAATGATGCGACGCCCCATTATTGTCTCCTTATTGTCTCTCTGTCTCCCATTATTGTCCCATTATTGTCTCTCGCTCGCCGCTTCCCGGCTCGCCGCCTCCTTTGGGCTCGCCACTGCCGCGGCTCGCCCCTAGTACGCGCCAGGTGCAAGTGTGAGTGCAGTGCCCGTGCGTGCGTGCGTGCGTGCGTGTGTGCGTGCGTGCGTGCGCGCGTGCGTGCGTGCGTGCGTGCGTGTGCGAGTGCTCAGAGTCCTCCCATCGCACCATTCTCTAACAATTTGGCGCTGGCGCACTCTGACCAGTACATGGTCTTCAACGGTCTGGCTGTTGAAGTGGATCAAGACCTTGAACTTCAGTAAACCAGATTGGTCTTGGACCTAGTGTGTGCACACCATTTGTTCACTGGGACTATTGTGCCACTGTTCTCGCCAGCCTCCATTGACTGAGTGCAGAGAAATCGAGTTTTGTTCCAAAAATTTAATTTTTAAAATTTTATTTCTCGCTTGTCTTGGGGGCGGCAAGTTTGAAACTTGGCATGTACACTACCCTTGGGCATGCCTACACTCGCCACCACTTGGCTCCCGCTCCAGCCTCCAACCACCAGTAGCAGTGGCCACCCAGTGTATCTTTTCATAGGAAAGTACAGCAGGACCATCGAGTGGGGAGGCACGACCTAGACACGGGACTAATAGGTTCGCCCATATAGGTAGCACCATCGTGGGCTTCGCCCAGCTTGAGGAGAAACTGCGGACACACGGACAGACGTACACGGCGATTATAGTATGAGATGTCCATATTGTTTCACTAATTCTGTTTCGTCTTTTGCAATTCAATTTATTATATTATATTTGTACACTTTCTCCCCACCATTTAAGCCTTTTAAGTTATCAGGGTTTACGCGTCAGCGTACAACCCTAATATGTGATATTATATTTGTACACTTTCTCGCCACCACTTACGCCTTTTAAGTAATTTTATTCGGTTTTTTTTAATATACCGTAAATCCTCCAATACAACCCCCCCTCCAATCGTGCCCCCCCCTCCAATAGTGCCCCCGGGTACGGCAAGGTTGAAATAATAGAGCCCCCCCCCCTCCAATAGTGCCCCCGGGGGTAAGGGGTATGTTGTGCCATGTGCCTTTTATGGGCAAAAATATAGTGGTAGGTACATTTATATCGTGTATACACACTACTACCAACCAATAATAGTACGTTTCAGCAACTATTAACGGTAAATCAACCATTAAATGTGGCAAAAGTGATCAAAATCACCGAAAAATCGGCAAATTTGACAGCGAAACTAGCATTACCATTCAAAATTTTTAGGTTGAAATAATAGAAGCCCCCCCTCCAATAGTGCCCCCCCCCCTCCAATAGTGCCCCCGGGTAAGGAGAGGTTGAAAAAATAGTGCCCCGGGGGCACTATTGGAGGATTTACGGTACTTGTAGCCTATAGGCTTTCCATCTGACGGCCATTGCGGTGTGGTTGGTTCTCTGTGTGGTCCATTAGGGGCCCAGCTTATGTCACTCCTTTCGGGGTGAAACCTGCGTTAAATCCTTCCCTTCGGGGTTAGGATGTGCGTTAAACCCGTCACTTTGGTGTTTGGGTAATGTAATTCTTATTTGCGGTATTCTGTGACAGGACCTGGAGGATGTCGAGTCATCAGCATATGCAGCATATGCAAATTGAAGCCCTGGAACGAGCGCTCAACATTTCTTTCGTCGTCGAGTCGTCGTCATATCGAATCGAGTTTCTTCAGGTAGGCATTTCTGCACGAATCGATTCTTCGTTTCGTTGTGCGGCTTCCAGAGTGCGCGCCTTTCCTAATAGAGCCTTCCACTTGACGTCGAGAATTTCGCGGGTGCGAGCGACGTTGTCGCCCCCAATGGCAGTGGCCATGCTCCAACTGACCGTGGGCGCCTCATGCGCCTCGGCGACCGTGAGACGCCTCCGCCAGACTGGCCACTCGTACCGCTCCACAGCGAGCGCTCCATGACAGTGAAAGACGTCGAGCAGCTCCAGACGGCCCAGTGACTCCAGGAAGCGATCCAATGACAACACGGCGTTCTGATTGCTGGGTTGGACAACGGCCACGGTCGCGAAAAGGTGGCGAAGAGAGGGCACGACGCGGCCCACTCCGGCGAATATGCTGACTTCGCCAGCGGCACAGCAGGTGCACGCGAGTCCGTAGACCGACAGCGACTGCAGCTTTGGCAGTCGCAGCGGTCCCACTGACTGGCCAGGAACGCACCAGAAGCGCTTGACGCGGAGACGCTCGAGCGTGTGGGCCACTCCACTCAGTGCTTGAGCCGCGTGTGCGGCCTGTACGGATACATAGTCGCCCCCAAAGAGGGTCGCACTCGCGATGTTAACGCAGGGCAAGTGGAGCTCGGACAGCGACCAGCAGGTGCCATGTTGGAACTCGGCACCAACTTCGGTCAAACGTACATCGTTCACTGGATTGGGCTTCTGCCACCACTTCCCCACGTATAGCATGCGGACGTAGAGTGCGTCACCGTGATGCGCGCAGCGTCGATGTTTGACCAACACGGCGAAAGGTGTATTGGCCGCTGAAAGCGGCCGGTCGCCAGTGGAAGGAGAGACAGTGGAGGTCGAGGAAGCTGCGCCCTGAAAGCAAATGCAGTGTGATCTCTACCGCTAAAAGTACTACCTGGATTGTTCATGGTTTTCTTGAAGCAGTTTGGCAACTGGCGTTCTCGGACGCAGCTGTCAACTCCGCAGACCCAAATAAATGATCAGTAAAGGAACTCCAAAAGGCAAGCGGGCAAGAAAGAGCCGCACCGCGTGAAGGCGTCGCGTTCCACATTCTCGAGCAGCAGAGTCGCCTGAGCACTCGTCGCGTGAACCAGCGCGTCGTCGGGCGGTCGGCGCGCGTAGACGGTCAGCTCGCCCAGCGAAGGGGCCAATCGTCGCAGGCAGTGCATCGCAAACGGTAGGTCGGCCACCCCGCCTTCGTCTGGCGTCGCTAGCCCAGCGGTTGTCGTCACGTCCCGTGAGAAGAGCCGCTGAAGAGTGGCGCTTTGTAGACACCCCCCAATGTGTGTGTGTGTGTGTGTGTGTGTGTGTGTGTGTGTGTGTGTGTGTGTGTGTGTGTGTGTGTGTGTGTGTGTGTGTGTGTGTGTGTGTGTGTGGGTGAGTGTGTGTGTGTGTGTGTGTGTGTGTGTGTGTGTGTGTGTGTGTGTGTGTGTGTGTGTGTGTTGGGTCTGCTGCTGTGGTGGGCAGGCTTGTGTAATTTTTTTCATTTTTTTTTAATTAAATTTTGTTTAGTTGAAATTTGTTTTAACTTTTTTTATTAAATAAAATCCGAGACCATTTTGTATGTCAAATCGATGTTGCAGAGAGTGTTTTTAGCCTAGTAGAGTGTCAATAACAGCGAACTAAGGCATTTGTCAATCTTTGCCTTTCGAAAAAAAAACACTATATATCCTTCGAGCTCTAGGAGGGTGTACAATTAGGGAGAGGGGCTAATTATATGGGGGGCTTCTAAATGGAAGTGTCGATGTGTGGGAAGCTTTTGTGTGTGGAAAGGCGGGTGGAGGCGATTTTTAAGGGAAAAAGGCGCTGTGGACACACGCTGGTACACTCTAACACACTCTCACGCACATACATTTACATACATACACATATGCGACCATACATACACCCAGACATGGAAAATGTTGCCTTTCAGACGATGATGCATTTAGGGAGGGGGCGTAATTATAGGGGGGGGGAACTTTAATATCGAATGGAATTAAATTAAAAAACTCCAGCTTGGGTGCGATCGTTTCGCATTGGCAACGCCAAACGAATACACGAATAAGGCGAACGCGCGTGTTGTTGTGTAGCGTGCATGGGAGCGCAGACCTCGGGGTGCAGTACGATCTTGAAGACGAGTGGCTGGATCCCGGCGTGTTCGTCATCGAAGCGCCAACGCAGTCGACGGCAGGCGAGACGACAGCTGCCGACTTCGGGCAACCCGATGGCGGCGGCGAGCTCGCGTTGGACTGTCACCGGGAGACGGTCCAACATCACTGCGTTGTCACTCCCAGCAACACCAGCACAAAGGTCTCCAGCAAACGAGTGAACTTTGCGTGGTCGACCGCAATCCCTGCTGTAGGAGGCGAGGCGAGCCCGCTTGCTTGCCACTTGGGGGAGGGGGGACAGGGGCGCGGCACGCGGGCACACTCGAGGATTGGGCGCTCGGACCCGAATAGCCTTGTAATTGCCGGAATGAGACCACACTAGCGATTAACTGCAGTCCCTTTTTGTTTTCCCACTCTAGATCTACAGATGGAAAGAGAGACCAACCCGCCGCACCCCCCCCCCCCACCCCCGGCGCCGCGCGCCTCCCGCCCTCCCTTCCTACAGCGCCGCTGTAACAGCGGCGCGCGCCCTCCTCCATCCGCTAAGCGCGCGCGGGCGCTGAACACACTAGAAGCTCCAGAAAAGAGGGGGGGGGGTCTCCTCCTCCTGTCAGCAGAGATTTGGGCGGAAAGAGGGGGAGAGCCCCGGGGGGGGGGAAGAAGAAGGAAAGAAGGGCGAGCACAAAGGGAAAATGGGCGGATTTTTACGTTTTCCTTCGGTAAATCAATCAGGCCGCGTCAGCGTACAACCCTAATATGTGAGCACTTGCGCGCGCGAGAATACGGATAAACTAAACTAAAAAAACTAAGATATACATCTGTGTATGGCAAGTTGCCACAATTCCACTTTAAATAACGTTGCGTTTGAATAAAAAATGCACGGTTGAATAATCTACTCGGTTACTCTAAAACAACTCATGTCAGAACTGATGTTTGCATTCTGAGCGCTTACTTCGGCAATTCCAAATCGCTGTGTTTCAGCTCAAGCTTTACACAGCCTTTATTCTTGCGCCACCAAGTACCGACCGCACCTCACCCAAACACGTCAGTATCTTCGCTCACAAGGCAACCAGAGTCAGGTGAGAATCAGTGAGCGCATTTCGGAGTCCCTCTTGTACGCCTCTTGCCTCGATGGGGCGGTGGAAGTTCCAGCAGCAGACCAACAGCAGCGACAAGGCGCAAAGGCCCAACGTGACCATGACCAGGAGATCTCAAAATGACCAACGGGTTGCAGCAATTCCGAAAGTAGGCGAGACCTATACAGTAGGTAGTGAGTACATCAATGTAATGTAAATTGTGCAATAGTACCTTCCCCCCACCTTCAATAGTGTCCCGCGGTGAAACTACAGTACCCCTCCCGATAGCGCAACCACAATGGTACCCTGATTGGAGAATTTACATTTTCTTTTTGCCTCCCAATTTGTTTCCACATCTGTCAAATCTCGCTTGACATTTCCAGTTCAACTCTGAATTTGCGCGGCTGACTGAGCATGTTGCAAATGTGTGCACTTTGGTGATACTTTGAGTGGGTGCTATAAGCAGTGTTCTCTGTGTAGCAAAACAAAATTGCCAAATATAAATAAGGAACTGCTAACAGTGGAGTTCGTCCGACGACATCTGAACATGTTCCATGACGGCTTGGTCACCTCGCAATCTGTTTACCAAATTCTTTTCCGCGGGCTGTGTGGAAAGACTGACACTTGTGCGCTGTAGTAACAACTACCAACTGCACAATACAACTCCAGTCACGATCTTCACTTCCCTGTTCGGAGCGCACGTGCAAAGAGGGACCTAAAATACACTCACGTACATACTCACGTGCGCGTAAATGTCGTTGTAGGCGCTGCGTGCGGCCAGTAGTTGATCATGCGCCAGCATTCTTCTCAACATCGTAATTGCTGACGCTTGTCTGGCAGCGCTTTCCTTCCCCAAGCAGCTAAAAATACAGTCCTCCGGCGGTTCTGCGGAATTTCCTTGTTCCTCCGTGCCCATGGAGCTTCAGCCGCTGCCTTGACTGCCCTGGTGGGAAGCATGGGGGCAGGCTAGCCGCGCGTGTGGTGCATACGACGCTGTGGCGTCCCGATTCCGTTTCATGAGAACGAAAGTCGAGGAGTCGAGGACAAGATCCCCAGTTTGAAGTGAAGGTCCCTGCAGACGGCCGCTTCCACTCAAATCGGCTTGTTGTTGGATTAGGGGAACGGTAGGAGGCCGTCAATGGCCCATGTGGCGTGCCACCCATGTCCATGACGCCTTCTCGTCTAGAGCCGCATACAATTAGCCAAAGACGTTCGGAAGCGCGACGCAGACGCAGCTGCATAATCGAAGCAATCTGCTGCTACATACATACCTACAGGGTGTCCCGCCCTCCTGTCGCACCTTTTGTCAAAGCATAACTCGGGTCTGGGAGAACCGATTTGAACCAAATTTTAAGCACGTATAGCAAGTAGTCCAACTTAGGTCTTCGCATAGTATTAAGCAAATTGGCTGCACCACTTCAAAGTTACACCGTTGCAAGCAAATTGTTGCGTTTTTCATACTTATTTTGTCTTTTTTTATTTCTAAGACCTGTTTTCGGTAAAGCAAGCCACCAATTTACATGGGACATGCAGGCCTTTCTTGTTAAATGGCTTCATAAGGTGCATATTGAAGAAAAAAAACAATCAGTAGGTTTAAGTTGATATCCCTTTACCAAAGTTGCCAATGAGGAACCGTTGCAGCGACTGTAAAATGAGTTGAAGAAACCGGCTCTGTGGGCGCTCATCCTCATAGAATGCGAAAACCAGCAAGAACTGGCTCTACTGTGCAACACATGTTGCAGCGACGATTGAGAAACCGCCAAAAAGTCAACTCATCAGCTGTTGCCTCTCAATTTGGCCTCGCCACAGAAAAATATCGCCTCGTCCACTTGACAACGTGTAACTTCGAAACGGTACAGCCGATTTGGTTGAAACTTAGCAAAAGCCTAAGTTGAACTACTTGCTATAAGTGCTTAAAATTTGGTTCGAATCGGTTCTCCCAGACCCGAGTTACGCTTTGACAAAAGGTGCGACAGGAGGGCGGGACACCCTGTACATGTAGGTAAGGTACAATGTCGCTTTGTATGCAACCGTTGTCCTGTGATACTCATTGCAGTGTACACTATTCTTAGCGCTCGCGCGAAGAGAAGAGCGTAAACCCATGGCGTCTTTCTTAGCGCTCGCCGCCGTCTCCGTCACGTGCTTGCTCATGATGAACAGTCAGGTCGGTGTCAGAGGACGACAGCTACAATATGGGCTGCTCGTTTTAAAAATTGGGTTGCTCAATTGTCAACGGAATGGAACAAAAAGAACACAGCGATTCCTCTTCTGCTTTTGGAACTGGAGCTCTTTTGACCGACAAAGCGCGCGCCCCTTACGGCATTTTTTTTTGTTCTCGCGCCATACCGTATGTACGTGATCCCAAATTTATCGCGTTTCTTCTAAGACAGCGTTTTTAGGCCGCGGGTCTGCACACCCTGTCGATCGGGCGCGCCAGCCGCAGTGCGGAGGAATCGCCCACCGATGCGGCCGCGGGCGACGAAGACACGGCGTTGTCCCTCGAGCGCCGCTCACTCGACGCGGGTCACAGTAGAGTGCGTCGTCACAACTTGCACGCCCTGCGCGATATCAGGGACGGAGTCGACGCGCTCGTCGTTTCCGTCAATGAAATAAAGGAGAAACTGCTGGAAGAAGACGAGGAGTCCGGCTCAACGCCAGCGCCCTAAAAGCCTAGTACCAGAATCGACAACGAAAGGATTTGAGAATTGAAACGGAGAGCACAGCGTCAACAAACAAGATTTCGTAGCAAATCCCTATACCCTCCTGCCATAAAAGTACCTAGGACCTTAGGTTGTGTCGCTATCATTGTTTTGGAGAAGTTATTGGGAGAGGACAGCATGAGGCGGTTTGCTGCATATTACCGTAAATCCTCCAATAGTGCTCCAATAGTGCTGGGAGTATTCTTTCACAATCTCCTTACCTGCGGCTCTATTGAAGGGCTCTATCTATAAACTTTCAATACCGAATGGCAATGCTAATTTCCCTGTCAAAATTTGAGATTTTTCGGTGACTTTGGTCACTTCCTCATTCAATTTCACTTCCTCATTTAATGGCCGATTTACCGTTAATACATTTGTCGAAACGTTTCGCCGTTGCGCATGCATGCATATTGTTGCGGTCACGGACCGCAGCTCAACACACTCGATTCTGGGCGCTACAGAGCCGGTTTCTTCAACTCATTTTACAGTCGCTGCAACGGTTCCTCATTGGCAACTTTGGTAAGGGATATTCAACTTTAAACCTACTGATTGTTTTTTTTCTTCAATATGCACCTTATGAAGCCATTTAACAAGAAAGGCCTGCATGTCCCATGTAAATTGGTGGCTTGCCGTTTTACCGAAAACAGGTCTTAGAAATAAAAAAAGACAAAATAATATGAAAAACGCAACAATTTGCTTGCAACGGTGTAACTTTGAAGTGGTGCAGCCAATTTGCTTAATACTATGCGAAGACCTAAGTTGGACTACTTGCTATACGTGCTTAAAATTTGGTTCAAATCGGTTCTCCCAGACCCGAGTTATGCTTTGACAAAAGGTGCGACAGGAGGGCGGGACACCCTGTAGGTATGTATGTAGCAGCAGATTGCTTCGATTATGCAGCTGCGTCTGCGTCGCGCTTCCGAACGTCTTTGGCTAATTGTATGCGGCTCTAGACGAGAAGGCGTCATGGACATGGGTGGCACGCCACATGGGCCATTGACGGCCTCCTACCGTTCCCCCTAATCCAACAACAAGCCGATTTGAGAGGAAGCGGCCGTCTGCACGGACCTTCACTTCAAACTGGGGATCTTGTCCTCGACTCCTCGACTTTCGTTCGCAAGCAACGGAATCGGGACGCCACAGCGTCGTATGCACCACACGCGCGGCTAGCCTGCCCCCATGCTTCCCACCAGGGCAGTCAAGGCAGCGGCTGAAGCTCCATGGGCACGGAGGAACAAGGAAATTCCGCAGAACCGCCGGAGGACTGTATTTTTAGCTGCTTGGGGAAGGAAAGCGCTGCCAGACAAGCGTCAGCAATTACGATGTTGAGAAGAATGCTGGCGCATGATCAACTACTGGCCGCACGCAGCGCCTACAACGACATTTACGCGCAAGTGTGTATGCACGTGAGTGTATTTTAGGTCCCTCTTTGCACGTGCGCCCCGAACAGGGAAGTGAAGATCGTGACTGGAGTTGTATTGTGCAGTTGGTAGTTGTTACTACAGCGCACAAGTGTCAGTCTTTCCACACAGCCCGCGGAAAAGAATTTGGTAAACAGATTGCGAGGTGACCAAGCCGTCATGGAACATGTTCAGATGTCGTCGGACGAACTCCACTGTTAGCAGTTCCTTATTTATATTTGGCAATTTTGTTTTGCTACACAGAGAACACTGCTTATATGTAGCACCCACTCAAAGTATCACCAAAGTGCACACATTTGCAACATGCTCAGTCAGCCGCGCAAATCCAGAGTTGAACTGGAAATGTCAAGCGAGATTTGACAGATGTGGAAACAAATTGGGAGGCAAAAAGAAAATGTAAATTCTCCAATCAGGGTACCATTGTGGTTGCGCTATCGGGAGGGGTACTGTAGTTTCACCGTGCGGCTACGTGGGACACTATTGAAGGTGGGGGGAAGGTAGTATTGCACAATTAACATTACATTGATGTACTCACTACCTACTGTATAGTTCTCGCCTAAGTTCTCGCCTACTTTCGGAATTGCTGCAACCCGTTGGTCATTTTGAGATCTCCTGGTCATCGTCACGTTGGGCCTTTGCGGACTGTCGCTGCTGTTAGTCTGCTGCTGGAACTTCCGCCGCCCCATCGAGGCAAGAGGCGTACAAGAGGGACTCCGAAATGCGCTCACTGATTCTCACCTGACTCTGGTTGCCTTGTGAGCTAAGATACTGGCGTGTTTGGGTGAGGTGCGGTCCTTGGTACTTGGTGGCGCAACAATAAAGGCTGTGTAAAGCTTGAGCTGAAACACAGCGATTTGGAATTGCCGAAGTAAGCGCTCAGAATGCAAACATCAGTTCTGACATGAGTTGTTTTAGAGTAACCGAGTAGGCGATTACTTTTTTATTCAAACGCGACGTTATTAGAGGTGGAATTGTGGCAACTGGCCGTGCACAGATGATGTATAGAATTGCAATTCGGGCTGCAGAGTCAGGCCGAAATGGCGATTGCTCTTACGTTTCTGTGAGCGCACAAATTGTGCTCGCCGTAAAGAAATAGATACCCCGTAAAGAAATAGATACCACCCCCCCCAATATTTGGGCCTTTTGGGCCCCCTTGCATTTATAGCCCCCTCCTACGGCCCAAATAAATACATTAGGCCTCCCCCCCCCCCTCCCAAGGGGCTAGGTAATATATAGGGTTTACGGTTTACTGTCAAAGCGGTCTCTTTCTTGGAGTCAGTTTTAAAGGCGAATTCACAATTAACGGTCTTTCAATCGGGCTCGGTCTTTTTTTGACCCATTCCAAATGGACAACGCCTTGCCTCCGGACAATTGAGTCAGTAGCGGTGATTGGGGTTGAAGCAAGCTCATTTGGGCAGCACAAGGCTTTTTTGACCCTTCCGTTTGTCTCAAGTGATCCGACCTTGTCTCTCGTGTTCTTGCCACGCCCACGCCATGGACATCAGTACGGAAGGCGCGTGCACCACTGCAGTGTAATGGTGCGAGTTGCCCACCGCTGCCGTGTCGCCTCGACTAAAGCACGCGCGTGTGGGAGAAAGAGGTGACGGACAAGTTTCGCCAACATTAGTTAGTTACCCCCCACATATCTTTTCAGGCACAAACCCCCCCCCCCCCCACCCGACTATCCGTCGTTGGAGTCCGAAGGCATGTAGTGAGTGAACCGGCGACTATACGACAAGCGTATTTCACTGCCCATGGTAAGCTCTGGTAAAACTTTAGTTCAGTATCGGTCTAGCTAGGAAGAAATCTTACAGAGCGGAGTTCAAACGCCACCATTGATTCTTTGAGCTGGAGTTCTTGTCAGAGCAGTGTGGTTTCCTTGGTTGTGTGGCCCCAAGAACACGCGAAAAACAGAATCGCAATTTCGATTCAGAAAGTCGATTCGAAATGCGAGCACCACTCTACCTGCTTGCCGCGCAGCTGTGCCTGACGAGTGGCAAAGACTCGACTTTCAGGGTTACCCTCACCATGCCTGGATACAAGCCGGTCGTGGTGCGGTTGCCATTGCGCTTTTGGTGACACCGCATTGCTACTCTGCTGAGTTTTATGTTCGTAGGACGACGCATACGTTGCCTACGCCTTCAAGGCGCCAGTCGGATACGCCAGTGAGCGATGACGTCGGGCACGCACGCACGCACGCACGCACGCACGCACGCACGCACGCACGCACGCACGCACGCACACACGCACGCACGCACGCACGCACGCACGCACATTTTAAAGAAGATACCTAAGTAGTAATCAGTAGTCCGTTTCAGCTTCCTTCGAGACAACGATGGGCGAGAATCGCGGCCACCACCTGATGCTAATGGGTTGCAAGCAGCCGTTATTTGTCAATCAGACATGGTGCTGTTTCCATGTTCCTGTAATTGGGTCTAGAGGAGGGGGGGGGGGGGTGAAGGGAGTAAAGGGTCCTTGAGTGGGGAGGCCAAAAGTGTGAGTTATGTGTTTGTACTATGTGTCCATGTGTAGGAAATGTTTTCCACCAAAATAGCGTCTAAATTAGGTGTTTTTGTCAAAATAGAGTTCTCAATATTACAATTTGGCTGTTACTGTGTGTAGCTAGCTCTAGAAAAATGGTTGTTTTAAGAATGTTAGACAAATGTTGCGTTAGGTCCGGGGCCGCCGCTCACGCAGCTTCGAGTTCGTTGCAGGACGGGCGGGGGCGCGTGCAGCACTGCCACAGATGGCGTCGTCCTGTACGCCTGGGCGCGGTCGGCGCGTCGCGGCTTCCGCGCGCCCGCGGACACCGGCTTCTCCATGGGCCACGCGCACGACCCGGTCCAATTCCTCGTGCTCCAGGTCCACTATCCCGCCGCCTTCCACGGTGCGCGCGGGTCGTCGGAGTGTGTGTGGTCTCCCGAAGTGAGGCTGCCGAGGCGAGCTGTCCTTGCAGGAGCGGCGTTCGACTACAGCAGCGTGACGCTCGAGATGCGTCGCGACCGTCCCGGGCGCCTCATCGCGGCCTACGCACTCACGTCGACTGGCGTCCTACAGCCCGGCGGCTCAGGTGCAACGCTTGCGCTTGCGCCTGCAGTCGCGGCTTACGAGTTTGTTTGTGTGTTGCGGGCCGCTTCTAAATCGCGGTGGCCTCTCTCTCACCGCTGCTAGTCAGCCCGATCCTGCAGGGGGGGGGGGTGGCCGCACCAACGTTTAGCGCCGCTCTGCAGGCGAGCTGCTGGGCGCGCGCTGCATGGTCAAGCCCGCCTTCCCGGTGACCGCGATCGCCGTCTTCTCGCACACGCACAGACGAGGCCTGGTCGTCACCACGAATCGCTTGCGCGCCGGCAAATACCGACTCCTGAACGCGCGCAATCCGCGCTGGCCTCAGGTGCCTGGGCGCGTCGCGCATTGACGCAGTTTGCTTGTGCTTGTCCTCGATGATAGGAGTACGTCAACGTGACCGGAGGCCCAGTGGAGATCAAGGCCGGCGACGAGCTGGTCATGACCTGCCTCTACGAAACCACCGGCGACGCGCGACGGGTCTACACCGGGTGAAAATTTGATCTGTTGGCTATAAGAATTTTGCCCGTTGTATCATTGTCCATTGAGTCCGTTGACGCGCTTGCAGCTACAAGGCCGACGACGACGAAATGTGCTCCGTCGACGTGCTCATCGCCTACGACTCAGCGCGAGGCGAACCACCGTTCGGCGTCGACTCGCGCGAGCACGTGTGCAAGTGGAACCACTTCTGGCAGAAGGACTTCGAGTGGCCGCCGGGCGCGCGCACGCGCCTGGAGGCGCGACCTGACCTTGAGGCCGACCAGAGGAGGACGCGCTTCGGTCGGGAGAACCGCTGCTGCTGGAAAGTCCGCGGGCGAATACCGGGGCGCCTGCTTAGGCGTAGACGAAGCGGGCTCGTGGGGCGGCAGGCACTTCCACCTAGAGCTCGGTCCCGTCGCCAGCATGGCCTTCGACCGCAAGGGCAACCTCGTCCTTCTCCAGAGGACGACGGTCGACCCGGAAAGGTGAGCTCCGTCAAGAAATCTGAGTGGAAATCTGAGCTCCTGCCAGCGTTGGCGACGGCGAGGCGCTCGTCTTCCTGGATGGCGACGCGGCGAGTGGACTGCCTCGGCAGTTTGGCACTTGGGGAAGGTTCGGCTACGCGACTGGACTGGCTGTGGATTCGAGCGGTGCCTTCTTCGTCGCCGACGCTGGCGCGCACGCGGTGCACAAGCTCATGGCGACGCCAGGTGGCGTTGCTCACGCGTCGATCCAACTCGATCAACATCGCTCGTCCAGACGGCAAGCTGAAAGAGGTGATGAGGCTGCAGCGGTCGGGAGAGTGCTCCGAGTGGCTCTGCTCTCCGCTGGCGGTGGCGGCTTGCCTTTCGCACTTGCTGGTCGTCGACGTCGACCGTCGGCTTCGACTTCTCCGGCTGCGCCACTTCACGGCGCAGGGCGACGAGCTCGGGAACGCGACGCTGCCGACGGGCAGTGACATCGAAGGTGACGACTACGCTTCCCCAGACACAATTGGGCCGTTCTTGTTGTTGTTGGATTAGGGGCAACGCTAGGAAGAGCCGTCAATGGCCCATATAGCACACCGATCTCCAGGACGCCTTCCCGTCTAGAGCCGCACAATTAGCCAAAGGCAGTCGGAAGAACGCCATCTGTAATCTACATACGGTAGGTACATAGGGCAGCGACGGCACGAGAAAATCCATGGAGAGGGAAGTCTGTAGTGTTGGCAACGACACTACAGTGATCCCAAGCACGATGAGCGGAAGTGACACGCGAGCGAACGGAGCTATTTAATGTGACACTGTCGACTTGGAAAATAGAGTATATTAGTAGTGACTAATTTAACAGAGAAGTTAGTTAGTACACTACAAGTGGCGTGACCTTGAAGAGGAGGACGACACGCGGAGAAATGGCGACTGCGAGCGAGTCGGATCTGACGACGATGCCGACCTTGATGGCGCGCATGCCCGTCCCGTCCGTCGACAAGTGGCTACCGCACCCCGGGGAGCTGTTGTGCGCCTTCAAGCAGTGGCTGAAGCTGTTCAAGCGCTTCACCATGCTCACGGACGCGAACCGCCCAGCGGATCAGAAGCTCACGGCGGCTCAGAAGAACACGCTCCTCTACACGCTGCTCGGGACCGAGGGCGCGCGCCAGTTCGACACAAACCCCGCCGCCGAGGAGATCGACAGCATGGGCCACGAGGACTTTGTTGCCGCCGTCAGCGCTCAGTTCGCCCCGCCGATCAGCCCGGCAGCCGCCTGCTACGACTTCTACAAGCGAGACCAGGCGCCGCACGAGTCTGCCGACGAGTACCTCTGCGCCCTCCGCACCATCGCCGTGGATTGTGGCTTCGGCAGTCAGCTCGACTACCAGCTAGCCATCCGGCTCATCTGCGGTTGCGCGAGCAAGGACACGCAGACGCGGCTGCTCACGCTGAAGAAGGTCGACATGAAGGCAGTGCTGGCAACGATGCAGGCTGAAGAGCGCGCGCGGACAGAAGCGGACGCGATGTCGAGACGACATGCGCAGGTCCAAGCGCTGAAGCAGGCGCCAGCTGCGGAGCCGTGTGAAGCGAAGTGCCGAAGCTGCGGCCTGGCGGGACATCGGAGCTACAGCGCCAGCTGCCCGGCCAAGGACAAGACTTGCAACCGCTGCAAGCAGAGAGGCCACTATGCGCGTTGCTGCAGAGAAAGCAGGCAACAGCCGGAGCAGCGCCAGCAGCGACTGCAGGAGAAGGACGACGAGGCGATCCTGTCAGTGCGCGAGGCTGGTGGCAAGATGCTCGTCAAGACCATCTCCATCTGGGACGGCAGCGAGTTCCGTCGCGTCAAGTTGGAGATGGACACCGGCGCTGGGTGCTCGACGATGACGCAGGCAGTGCGCGACCGGCTATTCCCCGACTTGCCCATGCGAGAGTTGGACAAGCGTCTTGTCAACTTCGATGGAACGGAAGTCGCGGGAGTTCTCGGCACCATCACGACCAGCGTCAGAGTGGAGGGCAAGAGCCACGAGGACCACTTCTACGTCGTCGCCGATAGCTGCTCGTCAGTGCTGGGCCGCAACTTCTTGTGTCCCCTGGGAGTGAAGCTGCAGCTCGCCGCGCCAGGGACCGACAGAAAGGCGACAGCGACGGACGCCGCGGAAGGCGACTACACCAGCGTGCGCGCTACGACCAGCAGTCGCATGACCAGCACTCGCCAGATGACCGCCGAGCTGTCGACGCCGGCACCGACCAAGGAGACGCCAGCGACGGAGCGCAGCAATGACGACAAGGACGAGTGGACGCCGTCGACTGCACGAATGACGGAGACGGCTGAGCTGAGG
The DNA here is from genome assembly GCA_030248085.1 of Paralinhomoeus sp. GSCO2_6. Taxonomy (NCBI): domain Eukaryota; kingdom Metazoa; phylum Nematoda; class Chromadorea; order Monhysterida; family Linhomoeidae; genus Paralinhomoeus; species Paralinhomoeus sp. GSCO2_6. Next base: position 85,738 of record JASAMY010002920.1, read on the forward strand.
ACGCCAGCGCCCTGCCACACTACCTCGAAGACGACCGCCGGCAGCCTACAGCAGCCGCCCGTCTTCAGCTAGAAGGGGAGGGATGTAGTGTTGGCAACGACACTACAGTGATCCCAAGCACGATGAGCGGAAGTGACACGCGAGCGAACGGAGCTATTTAATGTGACACTGTCGACTTGGAAAATAGAGTATATTAGTAGTGACTAATTTAACAGAGAAGTTAGTTAGTACACTACAAAGTCCTCGGTCTAGTGGATCCATCAGGAATCGAACCCAGAACCGTGCGCGCAAGAGGCCGATTCTCTATCACAGGCTCTCTACCATTTTCCTACAATTCTCAACCCTCGACAGACTCCTCGCGATTTTCACATGCAGCTCTGGACCCTGACCACTTGCCCGAGGTCGACTTGCACGTTGACTGCGACTCGGGCAGGATCCACCTCGTCGCGTTCGGCAGAGTGTACGTCGCCAGTCTCAGCCGACTGTCTCCCACGCTCGACCGACACTTCGTCTGGCCCGACGGCTACGAGCGCGTCCAGTCTTTGGACATCCGCGGTGCGCTTCGGACACCATTGAAACCTGTCGGAATCTGGCACGCACCGCTGTCGTCAGGCAAGATGGCTTACGCGCTGGCCGCTGGCGACCGCCTGCCGCGGCCGGCCGTGCTGGCGCTGTCGATGGCGACTGGCGCGCCGGCGTTCTCGGTGGAGACGGCGAGCCGTGTGCCAACGCGGCCTCGGCTCGTCCGCGTCTCCGCCGACGGGGCGCGCGTCTTTGTCGTCGAGTCGGACGCGCAGTTCGGTCGGCTCAGGCGGTTCGCTCTCCGCGCCGACCGACTGCCTCCCGAGGAGCCCGCGGGAGGAGCCAGGGGTGGGAGTTGTTGATGGCTTCGTTGGTGAGTCATCTCCGTCCAGCTAGATGCAGGCTGGTTCTGGCACGCGACCTCCGGCCCTGCGCTCGTGCTGCTGTTGCTGCTCTGCGTTCTGCTGGCGGCAGGCTGGAGGAGGAGGCGAGCGCGCGCTCGAGTCGCACCCATCGTCGACAACGACGACTGCGACGACGAAGACCGGAGGCCAATGTTGGCGCAAGCCGGCGGAGAGCAGAGATGATCTTTCTACTAATTTCCTACGCTATCCTTGATTCTGATGGACCGGTTAGAGAAGAACAAATGTACAATTGATCACCGCTGATGTACTGGTTGTGAATCATGTCATTCACAACAAGCTGGTTAAGAAATGCGTTATTTGAATTCGAGTGTGAGAACTGAATGCGACCACCGTACACCTACACTGTGGGCCAAAAAAAGTGATAGACGCAACTTTGCCAGTCTCGTTCTTGTGACCAGAGGGTCCCATTGAGCTCAAATTTTAACACGACATACCTCGACATGTTCTGCGCCTACAACGCCGAATTACATCAAATTTATTTGCGCGCCGCTCAAACGGCAGCATTTCTGCTAAAGTCATGTCAAAAATCGAGTGTTTTTCTGGACTAGCACGTCGGATGGGGCTCAATTTTTCGCAGCACACGCCAACTTGCTCTGCACTATTACACAATATTAATTCCATTTAGTAACGCGGCGCAAAAAATTGTTGCAGAACATGAACACCAAATTGAGAAATGTCTGTTTTAGCATTCAAACAACCAAAAAAAACGCCCAATCCAAAAAAAAAAACCAACTGAAGAATCGTTTTAATTCAGTTTTCAACAGTCGATTTCAGTTAGGACTACAGTCATGTCATAGTGCGTTTTGCTTAATTTTTTTCTGGAATTCTACTGCCTTCTTTCAAATCTTGGGCGCAAATCTTGAACGTTTGAAATAAACAAAGAACGAAATTGCCAAGTGGCGACGCACCGAGATCTAAACAAGGCATTTTTTTTAAGATTGGAGACTGAGATATCTCGCAATTTTTAAAAGCTAGAATTGTGTTCAGTAACGTTAGCTTTGATCAAGTCCGTGCGCAGTCGCAGTTTCAAAACTCAGCAAATGCGAAGTCTTTTTCGTGCCCCCTTCCCACAGCACCAGAATCAATGGAATATTGCTGCAATAAAATTTCTCAGGGCCTTTTGCCAATAGTGCGACAACAGTCAAACGGCAGTTTTTGCTGCAGCAAGATCGCGTCCCTCTTCATACGGCAGCGGCAAGAACAATTTTTTTTTATTTTATGAGCAAACAACAACAAAACAAAAACGATAGGCGCCAGTTTCATTGACAGATATTCGTGACCGCCCAGTTCGCTCTATTTAAACCCATTTGACACTTCGTTTGGTCCCGGCTACAGGACAACGTTTATCGGTGCCACTGGTGCCATCGGTGCCACGTTTATCACTGATATCGAGAGCCTCCGTAAGGCCACTTTGGAAGAGTGGAATCGGCTGAGTCAGCGGTTAATCAACCGGGTCATTGATCATTTTTGGCTAGAATTCGCTGCGTCATCGAGCAACATGGAGGACACATCAAGCACTTGTTCGCCAACGATTAATTTGTGATGTTTTGCTTGTTTGTGAGATCCTCCTATTGAAAAGAGAATTGATGTTGCAGTTGGTCCGCCCCCCCCCCCCCCCCAGCGGAAAGTACCTAATGTGTTAAGCCGGATTTATAACCGTGGGACGCGGACACGGACACGGACACGGCAAGGGACACGGACACCCCGATTTATAACCATGGACCTGTCCCCCGGACAGTCCGCGGACACGAGTTGGCCAACTTTTATCTTTTGTCCCCCGGACACCAGTATCCCTTACTACATTTGAATTGGCGCGCCATGCGCAAATCCCGCGCAGCGCTAAGGACGGATATAGGTAAACAGTTTTTGATCTGTTTAACGTCATCGTTCATCCGTTCATCGGCTTTATCGTTTTCTGATATTTTAAACAATTTGGACAATTCTAAAACTAGTGTAGGCACTGTACTGTCGTAGCGTTTATGGTTGTGTTTTTTTCTTACTGTATGCTTCAATTTTGAGCCGCATCCGTTGCGAAAAGATCCATGTTTATAAATCGGGGCCGGATATTTGCGTGTCCGTGTCCGTGTCCGTGTCCCTTGCCGTGTCCGTGTCCGTGTCCGTATCCCATGGTTATAAATTGGGCTTTATCATCCTCCACAATGATACAGCGCGTGTTTCTTCGTGTTTGTGTCTTTTTCTTGTGTTATGACCAAAAAAGGGAAGTAAAGACAGCATTTTCTCCCCTTATGGTGCAAAAGTTTTCATTTCTTGACCTCAACGCCCTCCCCTTATCAAAGGCCATTTACCCCCTCTTACACTCGGCCTGACCGGCATGTTTACCAGAGCAAGTTGGCGTGTGTTGCGACAAAATTTGAGCCCCATCCGACGTGCTAGTCACGAGAAACACTCGATTTTTGACATTGCTTGAGTAGAAATGCTGCCGTTTGAGCGGCGCGCAACGAAATTTGATGAAATTCGGCGTGTAGGCGCAGAACATATTTGAGCTCAAGCGGACCCTCTGGTCACGAGAACGAGATTGGCAAAGTGGCGTCTATCACTTTTTTTGGCCCACAGTGTACATGCCACGTACATACCACGTGCATGCCATGCGTCTTTGAAGATGGAATGTCGAACGAATCCGTCAGACGGAATGCGCGCACGAACGAACCGTATCAGCACAATGACATCGAACTGTTGCTCATCCCCCAACTCTTCTTCGCTTGCGTCGTGTATGTGTGGTGGTAGGATCGCTTCGTCAAGCTCTCGCTCTCCTCACGCCGAGGACGCGTGCCGGCGCCGGCCGGCGGCGGCGGCCTCGAGGACTTCGAGGAGGCGACGGCCTGCTCAGAGGCGTCAGTCTGAGACGCGCAGCAGCGGAGTTGACGACGATCCAGGCCGTGCGCGAAGCCGAGCCAGTAGAAGAGGACGTCCGGAGAGGGCGCGTAGGCGCCCAGCAGCGCCAGCGCCAGGCCGCGCGCAAACGACGTCCACAGGAAGACGAGCGTGACCAGCGACAGGGAGCGACTCACGCGCACCTCCAGCCACCGTGTACCTAGGTGACAAATTTATAGGTAAACCACTACAGGTGACAATTGAAATAAGAATTTTCGACTGATTGTGGAACCTGCCGCTGCGTCATGAGCTGCTTGGGGTCCAGCGCCAAAACTGGAGGGTTTGGACGAGGTGCGGTATACTTGGTGCGGTGGTGCCAAGAATAAAGCGGTGTAAAGCTTGAGCTGAAATGCGAGTTCAGGCATTTATTTGCCACCCATTTAGTTTTTGTTTGCTGTACTAGATAATTGGCAGGGATGGCGGTAAAACGAAAAGTTAAAAAACTAAAAGTGCAAATGCTTTTTCTGTAAATCAAATAAAAAAAGTGTTAGAAAATTAAGTCGACGGCTTGACCTTTCAATGAAAAACCAAATAAAAAGGCTATTTTGAAGAGATGTTGACGATGAGTCACTTCTGAGCACATCATAATATTGACACCAAACCACTTCTGAGCACTGTGCAGCAGGTGTCCTGAGTTGTAAGTGGCTAGCATTGTCAAAAATGTCTTTTTTTTGCAGTCCGTTATCGGCGCAGATTAGAATAAAGCCAGCTCATACACTTGGAAATTTCCACTTGTTGTACACTGCTTTCTGGCACCGATCGTGGATAAGTGATCTGACATTGTTTGTACTGTTGTCCTTGCTTTCGTCCTGCGCTACAACGGGCGCGTGCTAAGTCGCCACATCACTGCATTGTAATGACACGAGTTGTCCCCACTGCCGCCTACATACATAGCACGCGAGTGCAGTAGAAGCGACAGACGAGTAGTTTTCGCCAGCCATTGCAGTTACACACACGTTGCACTCCGTTCGCTTCGGTCAGAAGCTTCCGTCGTTGACTGCTGCTACGTTCGCTACTGCTGCTATACATGTACATTACATCTCTTTGCTGCATAAAAAATTTCTGAATCCTCTAGTCAGTAAAACTTTGACTACGACTCGCGTCTTTCGCCGCCCATAGTGCACTCTGTAATTCTTACGACCGAGAAAGTTGCAGTTGTATTGATATGAAATATGGTATTGTTCAATAAATTAGGGTATGCGCAACTTTTGGATCGTCACTCTACCAACAAAATCTTACTAAGAAGAGATCTAAAGCCACTATTGATAACTTGACTTGGCCTTCTTGTTGAAGCTGTGTAGTGTGTAGGGTATACGTATAGTTCCCCCAATCCGAAGAGCATGCAAGAAACAGAATTGCAATTTCCATTCAGAAATTCGATTCAAAATGCGAGCGCAACTCTGCCTGATTGCCGTGCAGCTGTGCCTGACGAGTGGCAAAGACTCGACTTTCCGGGTGACCATCACCATGCCAGGCTACAAGGCGGTCACGGTGCGGTTGCCATTGCGCTTTTGGTGACACCGCATTGCTACTCTGCTGAATTTTATGTTCGTAGGACGACGCATACGTCGCCTACGCCTTCAAAGCGCCCGTCGGATACGCCAGTGAGCGGTGACGTTGGACACGCACGCACGCACGCACGCACGCACGCACGCACGCACGCACGCACGCACGCACGCACGCACGCCAAGCAAGCACGCACGCATGCACGCCAAGCACGCACGCACGCACGCACATTTTAAAGAAGATAGTAATCAGTAGTCCGTTGCAGCTTCCTTCGAGACAACGATGGGCGAGAATCGCGGCCACCACCTGATGCTAATGGGTTGCAAGCAGCCATTGTTTGTCAATCAGACCTGGTGCTGTTTCTCATATGTACCTGTAAATGGGTCTGTGGGATAGATTGATGATAATGATGATTGGGACAGACGGTCGTTCGAGGGGTTGTCCCAGAAGCCGAATGTTGGAGATGCAATTGGTCAATAAGGAAAATATTTTTTTTTACCAAATAGCGTCGAAGTGAGGTCTTTTTAATCCAACAAGTCAAAATAGCGTTCTCAATAGCGTCATTTAGGCGTCATTTACATAACACAGAACATCACTCAAAAGCAATGACATCTACTCACTTTTATCAATTAAAACAGGTTAAAAGAGACAGACATTGTAGTAGACAAGTTCTTGAATGGAGGTTTGGATTGGACTGGGAATGTTCGAGCGATTCTGAGTTACCGGTCCGAAGGCGCACACGCATCTTGTTGCAGGATGGGCGCCACGGTGTGCAGCAGCCAGACCGACGGCGTCGTTCTGTACGCGTGGGCGCACTCGACGCGTCACGGCTTCAGGGCGCCCCCGGACTCGGGCTTCCCCATGGGCCACGCGCACGACCCGGTCCAGTTCCTGGTGCTCCAGGTCCACTATGCCGTCGCCTTCCATGGTGCGCAGCTGGTCGTTGGAGTGCGTCTTCTGGATTCGTCGTGCATTCTTGATGGATCCACTTCAATGGACTTTCTCGTGCCGCCGTCGCCGCCCTAGACTACAGATGGCGCTCTTCCGAATGTCTTTGGCTCATTATGCGGCTCTAGACGGGAAGGCGTCATGGGAGGAGATGGGCATGCTATGTATATGGGCCAATGACGGCCTCCTAGCCTTGCCCCTACCTAATCGGTTCGGTTCGGTTTTATTTGGCCAATCCCAACACATCCCAAGGGACGTAGACAACGCGAAGCATTGGGGAAAGTAGAAGGCATTGGGGGGGAAAGTCCAAGGACCTAATCCAACAACAACTCCCCGAAATCGCTGCTGCTGAGGCGAGCGGTGCTCTGCAGGAGCCGCGTTCGACTACAGCAGCGTGACGTTGGAGATGCGTCGCGACCGTCCCTCGCGCCTCATCGCGACCTACGTGCTCGAGTCGACGGGCGTTCTGCAGGCCCGCAGCTCAGGTGGAAGGAACGCTTGCTCCAACAGTCTCAGTTGACGAGACGTCCGCTGCAGGCGAGCTGCTGGGCTCGCGCTGCGTCGTCGAGCCCGCCTTTCCGGTGACGGCGTTCGCCGTCTTCTCGCACACGCACCGACGGGGCCTGGTCGTCACCACGAGTCGCGTGCGTGCCGGCGAGAATCGACTGCTGAGCGCGCGCAATCCGCGCTGGCCTCAGGTACACCTGCTGGGAAAGACGCAGATTGCTTGTGCTTGTCCTCGATGATACAGGAGTACGTCGACGTGATCGGAGGACCGGTGGAGATCAAAGCCGGTGACCAGCTGGTCACGACCTGCCTCTATGAGACCGGCGACGACGCGCGACGGGTTTTCATTGGGTGAATATTCGAATTGTTCACTTTGAACAAAAGAATTTCGACCGATGTATGTATCATTGATCCATTGACGCGTCTCAAGACAGACAGTCTCTCACTTGCAGCCACAAGTCCGACGATGAGGAAATGTGCTCCGTCAACGTCCTCGTCGCCTACGACTCTGCGCGAGGCAAAGCACCGTTTGGCGTCGACTCGCGCGATCACGTGTGCGACTGGAACCACTTCTGGCAGAAGGACTTCGAGTGGCCACCGGGCGCCCGCACGCGTCTGGACGCGCGACCCGACCTGGAGGCTGATCAGAGGAGGACGCGTTTCGGTAGGGAAAGAACCGCTGCTGGAAAGCTCACGAGCGAATGTCGGCGCGGCTTTGCAGGCTTTGCAGGACCCCTGGGGCGGCAGGCACTTCCACCTGGAGCTCGGTCCCGTCGCCGGCATGGCCTTCGACCGCAAGGGCAACCTCGTGCTTCTCCAGAGGACGACGGTCGACCCGGAAAGGTGAGCTCCATCAAGAAATCCGCGAAGAATCTGTCAGCAGAACCTCAACCCGTTTGCAGCGTCGGCGATGGCGAGGCGCTCATTTTCCTGGATGGCGACGCGGCAAGTGGACGACCTCGGCAGTTCGGCACTTGGGGAAGCTTTGGCCACGCGACTGGGCTGGCTGTGGATTCGAGCGGTGCCTTCTTCGTCGCCGACGCTGGCGCGCACGCGGTGCACAAGCTCATGGCGACGCCAGGTGGCGTTGCTCACGCGTCGATCCAACTCGATCAACATCGCTCGTCCAGACGGCAAGCTGAAAGAGGTGATGAGGCTGCAGCGGTCGGGAGAGTGCTCCGAGTGGCTCTGCTCGCCGCTGGCGGTGGCCGCCTGCCTCTCGCACTTGCTGGTCGTCGACGTCGACCGTCGGCTTCGACGTCTCCGGCTATGCCACTTCACGGCGCAGGGCGACGTGCTCGGGAACGCGACGCTACCGACGGGCAGTGACATCGAAGGTGACGACGACGACACTTCTCCAGACACAAATGGGCTGTTGTTGTGGTGGTTGGATTAGGGGCGCGCTAGGAGGCCGTCAATGGCACATAGCATACCAAAAACCATGACCCATCTCCCGTCTGGAGCCGCATAGTTAGCCAAAGGCAGTCGGAAGAACGCCATCTTTAATCTAGGGCAGCGACGGGCACGAGAAAGTCCTCGGTCTAGTGGATCAATCAAGAATCGAACCCAGATCCGTGCACGCAAGAGGCAGATTCTCTACCACAAATGGACGGCTCCTTGATCTACACAAGCTGTTTCCTGCAGCTCTGGACCATGACCACTTGCCCGAGGTCGACCTGCACGTCGACTGCGACTCGCGCCGCATCCACCTCGTCGCGTTCGGCAGAGTGTACGTCGCCAGCCTCAGGCGACTGTCTCTCTCGCTCGACCGTCACTTCGTCTGGCCCGACGGCTACGAGCGCCTCCAGTCTTTGGACATCCGCGGTGCGCTTCGAACACCATTGAAACCTGTCGGAATCTGGCACACACCGCTGTCGTCAGGCAAGATGGCGTTCCGCTGGCGACCGCCTGCCGCGGCCGGCCGTGCTGGCGCTGTCGATGGCGACCGGCGCGCCGGCGTTCTCGGTGGAGACGGCGAGCCGCGTGCCGTCGCGGCCTTGGCTCGTCCGTGTCTCCGCCGACGGGTCGCGCGTCTTCGTCGCCGAGTCGGACGCGCAGTTCGGTCGGCTCAGACGGTTCGCTCTCCGCGCCGACCGACTGCCTCCCGAAGAGCCTGTGGGAGGACCCAAGGGTGGGAGTTCTCGATGGCTTGGTTAGTGAGTCATCGCCGTCCAGCTATGTAGATGCAGGCTGGTTCTGGCACGCGACCTCCGGCCCTGCGCTCGTGCTGCTGCTGCTGCTCTGCGTTCTGCTGGTGGCAGGCTGGAGGAGGAAGCGAGCGCGCGCTCGAGTAGCGCCCATCGTCGGCAACGACGACTGCGACGACGAAGACCAGAGGCCAATGTTGGCGCAAGCCGACTGGGAGCAGAGATGATCTTTCTACTAATTGCATACGCAATCCTTGATTCTGATGGACCGGTTAGAGAAGAACCAATGTACAATTGATCACCGCTGATGTATGTA